>CAJQUN010000015.1:3893224-4136841 GCA_907163345.1 Haberlea rhodopensis
AAGGTTTTTCATGTGGTCTTTTGTAAATGAATTTCTCTATATTTTCCTTGCTTGAGGTAGACTAAGTTTCTTTCTTGCTTGAGATTAATGCATTGAGGCCCATTGACTGTAGATTTTGGAACCATCTATTAATGATTAGTCTGAGTAATTGTCACTTTAGTTTTTCTTGCAATTAGACTGTTGATAGTTTAACTGTTCGAAGCCCCTATTCACAGCCAATGATCGAAAAGCAGTAGAATCTACAAGTCATGGAACTTACTTAACTTTGATAGGTGGTGCTGGAGTTAATGCCCATCCTCTGCCTCTATATGTTATGTGTCAATTAGTGTGGTAATTTGTAAATGTTTAACTTTTGTTCACCCTCTATGTAATTACCACATTTTAAGCGTAAACAGCAAGGGTTCAACCTTTTCTTTTGTGTCAAAGTTTTGTTCTGATGTATCGCGTTCGGCACAGGGTATACCTTGTACTTTATCAGTTTACAAGTGTTTACAAAGCTCAAAGAAACGTGGAGTACTTGTGATAACTAATTCTGATTTTGCTCAATTTAATAGTGAAATGAAGATAAATTTTAATATGTAATGCTTTCCAATTTATGAGTTTGATTGAAGTCTCTTGATGTTCATGTGTTTGTATGGAGATATTTGCCTTTGTCGTGTATGCAGTTATTTCTTAAGAGTTATATTCTCGATATTTAATCATTTTAAACATACAAAAGCGATCTTGGTGGGCTTTTCACATTTGAAAAACTTGACCCAATTAAAAGTTTACTGCTTATGGAAAACACTTTTTGTAGCAGTTCTGATTAACCCATTGTCTTTTTTCATGAGTACTTGCTATCTTGCAATTAGTGGCCGTGTCTCAGTCCATCATTTAGTTATGTGCATGTTAAGAAAGTAGCAAGGAAAGGGAAGAAATTAAAAAACTGGTCAAAATTGTGATTCCATTTACTTTCTTTCTTTCTTCCTTTCCTTTCTCTGTTTTTATGTGCAACTGGATTGGAACTCGAAGGGGTTTGTTTTAGTTATTTGCTGTAATCAGAGAGGAATAATTGGTGCTATCAAAATTTGTGTCCTCTTTCACGAAGTATCTAGTTTTGGATAACTGAGTGTGTATGATGGATGCTTATGGTTGGATCATGATATTCTTTTATGTTGTTGTTATTTTTTTTTTACTATTCTTTCCAATTCTTGTATATATTTGTCTAGAAATAGTAATATATTTGGTATAATTATAAAAAACATACAAAAATTAAAACACATATGATTTATTTTATTTGATATTTTTAATTTTGTCCTTGTATTATTATTATTTTTCTTATCATATGTTCACATCTTCATCTACATCAATTAGATGAAAATGTCTAGCTGATAGTAACTGTTGTTGGTCAAGTTATTGCCAAGCAAGTCATACGATTTTTGTCCTTTTATTTCCGTCGAGGCAGTTATTTATATCTGTTAAATTGTCGTCTCATCTAAAAGGCCGAGCTTGTATAGAGATTGTTGCGATTTATTATTTATTCTCTAATAATGTCCGTACCGTACATTGCATTTTATTGGGTGTCTGGGGTTTCAGGACCCGATCACAATAGTTAGTTGATCTACTTTGTTCGTTTAGTATTAAATAAATGGATAGTAATCTAGTTGATTTTTTATCATACTGCAATTACTATTGCTATAAATGGAGAGATATATGGTTTGTGATGCCTTTTGTTAAGCGCAAAGAAGGTGTTTGTATATCTGCTATATGCTATGTTATACTGATACATATTGTTTTGTTTATCATTTCAAAATGTGTTTCTGTTAATCTCAATGCCCATTTTCTTTCCTCAATCTGTCTGGATTTGTCTTGAAGTTTTATCAAGATTTGTATCTGTTTCTGTATTGCCCAAATTTACATGCATCAGATTGTTGATTGGCGGCTCCTTTTCAGAATTTACAGCAAGAAGGAGCAGCTTCAAAATCCTTAGGAAAAGCTTTCTGACTTTAAGTGAAGAAAAGTTGTTCATTCAGTGACTGCAAATTTATTTAGGACCTTTGTGGCATTTTCCAATGTCGGGGTTACTTAATGTATTCTTCCATCTCAAACGAACTTACCGTATGCTGACTTTACATGATAAACTTGAACTAATTGTATTTATTTACTTAGTTCTTTTGACGTTTGAATCATTACCCTTATTTGCACTTTGAGAATTTTTTACTCCGTCATTGGTTTAAAGGTTAACCATGTGGTTATGATGATATGCTGTAATAGATTCATTTTATAGTCAATCGCAATGCCATTTGATGAATCGCTTGGGAGGCATAAGTTGGTCAGACTCATGTTTGGTGGACGTCTGTATGAATAAAAGGAATCAAGACTGATCTTGATAATATTTTTTCAGATTTGTTTGTTTCAGAGTCCTAGAGAAAAACCACAAAAAATCAACTCTGCTAAAATGTGTTTGAGGACATGACAGATCACCATGATCGTCTTCCGAATTTCCTCATTATTTTAACGTATCGATGAGGAGGCAAGAATTAATCATTTACCTCTAAGGGTTTCTGCCAGGTTTTCTAAATCTTTTTTGTGATATTAATTGGATCCATGGACTGGTTCTTTGTAAACCCTCTTTGAATATTGACCTATTTAATTCTAATTTATTCTTAGAATATTTGTCTTTAATTGGTACTCGGTTTCTGACATATCTAGTTGCACTAAGCTAGAAGTGAGAAGTGGTGCTTGTTTGAGCTCTTGCCTAATATCACACCCCAAAATCTTGAAAAGAGTTTTGTTGGTTTTTCGATTTACTTTTGAAAGTTGTGCTTGTATAACTTGTTTCATTGTTCTGATGTTAGATGTAACGAGGTTATGCTAGATTTTATGATTTTTTAAAAAAGGGCAGGCAGAAAAAAAGTTGGGAAGTTATCAAATTTGTGATTTGATGTCAACTAAAAAGTTAGTCCAAAAAATATTTTTGTGAAATCTGCCGATCCCCCAAATGTATTTCAGAGAAAGATGGGAGTTGGAGATGAAAATGCTCATCTTCAAGCCGTCCAAAAACTACTATTTGTTTTGGTGCTTATCAGTGGTATGACTCAGGATAATTCTTATGCTTGACATGTAAACTGTTAGACTCAGTGACCCCTTAACTTTCTTGTTAAAAGGTATACAGATGCACAGAATATGACCCATGCATAAATCTGTTATTTTAGTTTCTTTATATCTACTTTTTTCTCTGCATAAACACTGCCTCAGTCTATATATAACATGTATGAAATTGACCTTACTTGTTTCCAAATGCATTGAAGCTTTGTGCAATTCGAATTTATTAGTTCATCATGTTGCAGATGCTGAACGGATCAGCTTCAAATCTTCCTGACAGCCCAAGTCTCTCCTTTTCTTCATCTTTCTCGGCTCAGTCTGGCGCTGCAGCCTCTGGTTTTCATCATATTGGTTAGTTGTTCATTGGAACTGCCTTTTTTTTTGTTTTTGGCAAGTTCTTATATGAGCATTATCGCCTCCTTCTGAGGAAATTTTTATAAGATTCGTGGAACTTCGATGTTTCTAACATGCCAGGCTCACTTGGATTGAGGAATACTGCCATGAATAACACTACTTCAGGTGGGACACAACAAGCTGCAGGAAACATTTCTAATGGGCGATTTGCATCAAATAATATTCCAGTTGCACTTTCTCAAGTGAGATTTTTCTTCGTAAATGATGCATATGAGCAGTTTTTTATGCTAGAGTTGCAAATGAATGGTTGAAATATATTTGTAAAATGGCAAGGCATGCATTTGCTTAGGTACTATCATAAGAGTGCCTCAAGGCTGGTGCCTATGTTACAAGAGGGACCAGCAATAGGATGTATTTTGGTTGCTATTTCATTAATATTACTCACTATTGGCACAAAATTTGTGAACAAAATCATTTTTCCCCTCATTTTCGGGTACATTACTCGTATGTTGGTCGTTTATTATAAATTCAAAAATTTCTCTTATTATTGTTAACATTTTGATCACGTGTTTATGTAATGAATCTTCCAGTCGTTACTGATGCAGAATGCCTTTTGTATATTGTCTTTGATGTACAGATATCTCACAACAGTGCACATGGTCACTCAGGAATGGCTACTAGAGGTGGCATGAGTGTTGCTGGAAACCAAGGCTATAGCAGCACTAATGGAAGTGGTGGTTCTATTCCTGGAATTCTACCATCATCTGCTGCTACTGGTATTCGGATGGCTGTACCTGGTTTTTGGTGTGTCTCCCTGTTCTGGGAAATGCAGGGCCACGTATTACAAGCTCTGTGGGGACCATTGCAGGTGGGGGCAACATTGGCAGAACTATTAACGCCGTTGGAGGACTATCTGTCCCTGGGTTTTCTTCTCGCTTAAATTTATCATCCAATAGTGGTTCTGGAAATCTAAATGTGCATGGGCAATCTAGGCTGACGGGTGGTATGCTTCAACAAGGTAATTTATCAGCAATAATAGTTCTCTGTTCCTAATCGGCGGTTACAGACACTGCAATGTTTCATATGAAATGCTTTTCTTGGTTGTGGTGATTTCTGGTTCATCTTTCCAGCATCCATGCTTAGTGTATATAGAGTAGTAGTTTTTTATAAAACAATATTTGAAAGATTATATGAATACTGTCCTATTAATTTACCTTATTTTGTGTTAAATACTCCGTAAGGTAATTGCTTTAATCACCCAGAAGACAGGTACATGTTTGGTTATCATATTAGTCGCTAGCTGGAGTACTGATAAACTTTGATGGAAGATGTTTGAGGTATACTTAAACATGTGACTTCTGTTAGTCTTAGCTATCTTTTGCTTTTGCACTTTTCATGGACAAGAATATGGAAATATCAATGCATTAAGTTGATTTCTCTGTGGATTTAAAGAGGAAAATCTTCAATCTGCACTCATTGAAAATATCAGTTGCCTGTTCAATTAAAAATACTTGCTATCAATAACAATTTGGTAATTAGCCTGAAGTTTTTCTTTAGTCACTATTGTTGTTCGAACCACAAAATATGACATACGCGTTGAAATGGTGCATGTAAATATATCTAAGACAAATTAAAATTATTATGTTTCTGTTTGTTACTTAATTGCTTAGCTTATTTTCATGCATAATCATCTTCTTATTTTTTTAGTATTTGATTAATATTCGTGTTTGTGCCTTTTCTTTTTACAATTTGTTTAATAATACTTAAGCTGTTAAATTAGACCTTTGAGGCTAAGGTGAAGGATACTGTATCTACCAGTAGGACTGAAGTTGCTTGATGGTGGTAGTGGTTTCTTTTTTCAGCTTCGCCACAGGTGTTATCCATGTTAAGCAATTCCTACCCTACTCCTGGTGGCTCCTTAACTCAAAATCATGTCCAGGCTGTGAATAACCTTAGTAGTATGGGTATGTTAAATGATGTGAATTCCAGTGATGGTGCCCCTTTTGATATTAACGATTTCCCTCAGCTTTCTAGTCGTCCTAGTTCTTCTGGAGGTCCTCAAGGACAGCTAGGTATATGTTAGACCTATTTCTTTGTAAAGCTTCTGTTTATTCTTTCCTATTTCTTCTACAAGATGCATGACAATCTCATAATTCGCAGGGTCATTAAGGAACCAAGGTCTTAACCCTATTGTTCATCAAAATCAAGAATTTAGCATTGAGAGTGAAGATTTTCCAGCCTTGCCTGGATTTAAAGGTGCTTATATTTATATGTTCCCTTCGTTATGTCCATGCTCTTTGTTTGATTTTTCTACCTTCCTATATTTGCTGTCCGATTCTCTAGTACATTCAATATAGCAAAAGTCAATGTGTAGTACTTATAGAACAAAATAAAGACCTTTGGATTTGAGATAAATCTTCTTTACATGTGGTTGGAGGGTATTAAGATTTTCTACATATAATTTGCTTTAGTGATAAAAACGATTTTAGAATGATGGTTGATTCTCCATATTATGGGCTTGGTTATTCTATGGTTTTCTTAGTCCTTGTTCACTCGAATCTGAAAAGAGGAAACCACCTCGACCATCTATGAACTTTGGGACCAAATCAGTCTTTTGAAGTATGGAATGCTTCACGTTAGTAACAGAACTCTTAATTGTATAATACGTTGGTGTAGAATAATGCTTAGTTCACTGGTCAAATGGAAATATTTAACATGTCTTGTTAATATTGACTGATTTCTGGTTACTTTTTGAAAGGTCTAAATTGGACAAATATCTCATACAGCCTCAAGTTTAGGGACTAATGTGTTACGATTTGTAATTGAGGGGCTAATGCAATATATTCTCCAAAGTTTCGAGGATGGTTGGAGTGATTTTTATGTCCCAAAATTAAGGCAATTTTATGTGAGCGTAACTTATTCCTATGCTAAACATGGTTTTTGGAAGACTGTCCAGGAGAAATATTGATGAATGAGATATGAGTTTAAATCAATACATGAGATCTTATTTCAATACAACTACCACTTGGGTTTGCATTCTCTGCTTGCCATCCTGGTGAATGGTAATTTATCAATCACGGAAGAGTATACTGAAATTGATAGACTTTGTTGGGCCTTTACATTTATAATCGAGAAGTGGCTGCCATTATGCATCTGGTAGCTAGCTTTACCTTACTTTTCTAAATTATTGATCGCTGTGGAATTTTTAGTGTTTTCTGTCCTTTGCAGGATGTATTGTGTTCAGATGCTTCATGCTATCCAAAGTTACCCCCTTAAATTTGGTCATTGTGGATTATTTTTCACAGCTGACCACGTGTCACACAGATAATTTTAGTGGATGCCCACATTCTCTTTTAGATTAGGAAACTGGGTAGGTGGAAATTGTCTGTTTTAGTACATTTGAGTTTAGTCTAGTTTAGTATTAAATGTAAATTATTTTATGACGTTTTTAGTGAATGTATTATACATATAATGTTTCGAATGTTGACTGTCGGCCATCAGACTTTTCTTAGCTTGTCCTATGTGTGCCTTGTAGTGCATTGACAATCTATTAGATTTTACACAGGTGGAAATGGTGATTATTCTATGGATCTACAACAGAAGGATCAACTTCATGATAGTTCTGTTTCTATGATGCAGTCACAGCACTTTCTGTAAGCGATTCATTATATCGAGAACATAGGGGCCTTTAGTAGTTGAAATTTGTATTTTCTTAGTTTACGGTCGGACAATGCAGATGGGACGTTCTGCTGGTTTCAATCTTGGGGCAATATACTCACCTCTTCGGCAACAGCAACATGCTCAATCGGTAAATGGCAGTGGTGCCCACTTGACAAATATTAACAATCAAGATCTACTTCATTTACATGGTTCAGAGATGTTTTCATCTCCCCATCCAACCTTCCATGCACAGGTGTGATAACTGGCGTTCTCTAATTAATTTTTATTTTTCCACTATTATTATTACTCTTATAAGGGAGTGTTTCGGATTGCTTCTCAAAAATACTTATTTGCTTTTCAGATACAAAAAAAGATTTTTTGTGTTCGATTTCCTTACTTTTGCTATTGCTTCTCTAAAAGAAAATAGGTAAAAACAGAAGCAGATAAGCAAGTCATGATATGTTTTTGACTGTTTTTACTTATATTGTTTTTACTTATATGGAGTAAATTTTATAATAAATTAAAGTTCATTAAGTTGTTTTCTTACTTTAATAGTAAACAGTTGATGTTTTGCATAAAAATAATTTTTTTCCAACTTTAAGCAAAAGAAACATATAAGTCCTTTGAATAAGCAACAAATACTAAGTGGAATGTGTCTACCACTATTATTGTTTCTTGTCTCTTGCTTATATTTTCATTTTGTTCTCTCACATCTTGATTTTTTGTCAACTCTTTCTCATGTTCTCGCTTCCATTTTGTTTTGGGTCATAATTCAGAGCAGTGGACACCCTGGTATATTGAGACCTTTGAATTCTCCAAGTTCAGTATCTGGCACAGGGTCATATGACCAGCTCTTACAACAATATCAGCAGCATCAGAATCCATCTCATTTTCGCCTTCAGCAAATGTCTCATGTTGGCCAATCATACAGGGATCAAGGAAATAAGCCCATGCAAGCTCCACAGACTGCTTATGATCAATTTTCTTTGCTTGGTTTGTTAAAGGTGATAAGAATGACGAATCCTGATTTGACGGCTCTTGCACTTGGAATTGACCTAACTACCCTTGGACTGAACTTGAATTCTGCGGAAAATCTCCACAAGACATTTGGCTCCCCGTGGTCAGATGAGCCTTCCAAGGGAGATCCTGAATTCACCGTGCCACAGTGTTATCATACTAAGCAACCACCACCTCTAAGTGTGAGCTTTCTTCATATCCTGGTTTTAGACTTGTCTAGTTTTAACTCCCTTCTTTTACTGACATGTGCATGGTTGGCTGCAGCAAGCATACTTCTCGAAGTTCCAATTAGACACTTTGTTTTATATTTTTTATAGGTTGGTCTTTAGATTAACCTCCCTAACTATGGTCGTCACATGGTTACCATAAAAATGACATTTTCTTATTCATTTATGCAGTATGCCTAAGGAAGAAGCCCAATTATACTCAGCAAATGAATTGTATGTTATCCACACCATGAATATGTGTTTTGCATATGTTCTGCTTGTTTTTTTAATGATTATTTTGTTTTCTTTGCTTTTTCTTTTATCTTTGGAAATCAAACTTGGATAACTGTTGTATCTTGTGTTGAAATCCTTGTGACTAGCACAGCTTTCGTGGTTGATTATGATTATCCTGTATGGACCAACAATTAACTGAGCTAATTTAACTTGTATATTATTCAGGTATAACAGAGGTTGGTTCTATCACAAGGAGCACCGATTTTGGTTCAAAAGGGTCACTAACATGGAGCCTCTTATCAAGACTAGTTCACACGAGAGAAGTTCTTATATTTGCTTCGATCCAAACACATGGGAGACAATACGCAAGGTTTGTTATCTCCATTACCTGTTTCGAAAAAGAAAAGACATCTTCATTTACACATATCGTGCTTTTTTATTTAGTTGTGAATCTAAAGCTCTTCGAATGAATTCTTCAAACGCAGGATAATTTTGTTCTCCATTATGAGATGCTGGAAAAAAGACCAGCTCTGCCTCAACATTGACAAGTAGCGTTTTACCTCTTAAAAATCTTCAGGATTTGCTCATGTTCATCGTACAGACGAGCTTCGTTTAGTTTTATTTTTATTCTATTGTTTCCATTCTAAGTCATTACTAAGTCAAAATGTAGCCGACTTCAAGTTATTTTGGAGTATTCTCCTTTTATCATGCATACAATTGAATAATTGGTTTAATATTATTAGCAGATACTCTGCAAATTGGTCATCTCTATGATGGTACCCAGCATGTCATCGTTAAGTCGTGATTTCAGGAGTGCTTTATAAAATGCTCCCATCCCATCAAAAATAAAGTTTTAGAAATCGTCTTTAACCATATATTTTTATATTTATACACGTATTGTATTATAAATAGTAAAATTTATATTTTTTAAATTTTAAAACTATTTAAGATCAACAAAAATATTCTTACCAAATTCAAGAAACACATAATAAATGTATGTCACTGGAATTATCATAGTATACTAACAATAAATACATCACTTTAATTAATATAAATATTAACAAACACTTTCAAATAAAAGATAACACCAAAAACATTCTTACTAAATTCAAAAATAATATATACAAATGTATGTCACTGAAATCATCATAGTATCAATCATACTAAAATTTAATTAACAAGTATAAATTTTATTTTAGCCAAAAACTTCTTAAATTGTACAGTTAACACCCAAAAATGTCATTTCTGTGGGACACATTCATCGACCGTGCCACACGTGTCCGGTTTTGAGGGGAGTGCCCGACACTGGTATTCGATTTTATTTTTTAATAAAATTAAGGACACGCCACGTGGTTTATCCTACACGTGTCCGAGAAGTGTCGGTGTCCGAGAAATGTCCGACAGTGCACCAAATGATTTTTTGGAGCGTCCGTGCATAATACGGTGAAAGTTTAAGCAGTTAACAAGCCTTGACTAAAAACTCCACGGATATGATTAGAATATAAGATTTCCAATGTTATAAATTTATAATAGTTAAATTTCAGACCAGAGTCGATTATTTTGAGATAAAAACTCCATTTAATTAGAAGGCCTGAGCTTGACCAAGCGTAGCTACTACAAGAGTTTGTGAATATTTTCATACCACCATATAAATGAACAATAATAATGCTATTAATATATGATGCCGTCAGTAGTAGTTCTTCATTTCAAGAATTGTCAAGGCTGTACATGTAAGACTCTGATCAGTTGCCATTCCAACCATTAGTATGCACAAAAAGGCTTTGCGCACACACAAGAAAACACATTTTGGGTTATTAGACAACTTAAATTGCATATATTTTCTTGAACTCGCTGTTTCCAACCTCTGAATCTGATAAAACTGCTATAGACCAAGATCTTGTCCTACTAGCCTGAGAATTTTTCCTTATGTTTCTCATATTCTTCGATTCTATACGATGCATAACGACCCAATAACACATTAAACCTAATGTCGTTGCCAAGATTGTTGTTCCTATTATTGTCACCCCAATTGCCAGCCACCGCTCCTGCCCTACAACCACAAAAGACAGAGCCAAATACGCCACCGAGATCATCACACAAGCCAACCACATCAACTTGTTTATAATAGCCATCATTTGCTTCTTTGCTTTGCTCTCAATCACCACAATAGAAGTTTGCACCACCACAACAGCCAAGGATATGAATAGTGCAACCGAGTCGAACACGAAAAATATTAAAAACGGGACTTGTGGTGCTATATTTGCTTCTCCCAAAGATAGCCCTGGTGGGATATTTTCTGGATCATCAGCATACTGGCCAGGAACCGTAAAAATAGCAGCGAATGCGACGGTGGCTATTAGCACTGCTACGACGGTGGTTGAGTTGATGGCATTGTTTAGGCCCTCGGTATGCATTTTGTTGAGACGTTTAGCGATGCCTTGTACTCGTTTTCTTGTTTGGCGTGTATGTTCTAACTGGTAATGGACTTCGTGTTTTATGTCGCTCACGGTTTGTTTCAACTCTCGTGCTGGATTCATCGACTGGGGTCTTAGGGCTTTCGCGCTTACAACTCCATATTCCTGTAAAATGGATGTGATATCGGAGTGTCCGAGTTTTTCAGCAGTGTCGAAGGCTGTTTCGTCAGATCTGTTGACTAGTCTTGTGTTGGTTTGCTTTTGGGATAGAAGAAGATTCACAATCTGCAGAGTTAAACAAAGAGTAAGGTGAGTTGTGTAGCTTCTTGAAAAAGTTGATGTTATGATACCTTATGTTCGGATCAGTGGAGTCAAGTAGTCAACTCGTCTGGTTTGGACATTTTTTAGTTTGAGCTTATTTATCATCTTTTCAATTTTATGGATCAATACCCCTTTGGTTCTTCCATTTTTTTTTAGATGTCTTGTAATGTCTAGTCTTCTTTGAAAAAAAATTTGAAAAAATTGAAATGGGAAGAGAAAATGATCATTGCCCACATGCAAATTTGAAAAACTAACACAATCTCATAGTCAAGTTAATAGGAACAACCATAGCAAGTCAGATAAATTTGAGGAGTAAAGGCAATTTATTGAGTCTTTTTGTGTGCAAATTCATAGTTTCGAAAAAGGTTACAACTAGATCTAGAGACTCTTTATCTAGCAGATGCACGACTCGTTCCGACTAGACGACTCTCTAATGGAAATGGACAGGTAAAAGCAAGAAATGAAAGCATAATGACCTGAGCCCTGCCCTTTCTGGTAGCAATGTGCAAGGCAGTGTTCCCCTTAGTATCGACCATATTAATAGCCGAAGGATCCACTTTGATAAATTCTTCGACCACTTGAAGATTTTGGCCTTTTACAGCCATGTGAAGTGCAGTTTGCCCCTTTTTATCAGTTCTTGTCATAATCCCAGGATCACTATTCAAAATGGCTCTCAAAACCTCTAAATGTCCGTTTCTTGCAGCAGAATGTAGGGCAGTTTTCCCATTACTTCGAGCAATATTCGCCAAGCTACGCTCTGTCTCCAATAGATAGTTCACGATGTCAACATGCCCTTGTGTGGCGGCCGTGTGGAGAGCCGTAGTGTTCGCTAAATCGACTGTCATAGCAAGCTCTGGGTGAGCCTCCATCAACACCTTTACCACTTCTGAAAACATGAAATTCATCGTTTGTTTCTATCATAAAATGAAGAATTAAGGGCTCTTTTCAATGCAAAAATCAACTTACATAAGTATTCTATGAGGAAATAAGGATGATGGCCCTAAAAAAAAGGCAATATAATAATAATAACATGAAATATTTACCTAAATTACCCTGTTTGGCAGCAATATGAAGAGCATCAAAACCATTCCTTGCTTTGATCCCAGCAGCCATTAAATCATAATACTTGATCATCTCCCTCACCAACTCTACATATCCACATTCTGCAGCTATATACAACGCTGTCTCCCCCGACGAATTCTGTTTCGACAACAATTCCATCAATTCTTCGCCTTGATCATAGCTGTTGATGATCTCTCGTGCCGCAATTATGTTATCTGATCTTGCTGCAGAATGCAAAGCCGTGTCATCGCGTTTTCCTGTCAATTGTTTGGTCATCATTTTGCGGGGCGCGGCGGATGAAAGTTGCTCTCCTGTTTCAACCTCCATTCAAATATTTAGAAATCCAACCTTATGCAAAGTTCATGTGAAAAAAGAACATTAAATCCTTTTCTCGATGCTCTCAGATACATAGCCTAATTAATGATGATAATCACATTCTGTTTCCGACTTGAATTCGATCTTTGAAAGCTTCCATTCTTGTCTATGAATGCCATTGATAAACATTTTCCAAGCCCGAGAAAAAAGGAACGTAATCAAAATTCTGAACACTTCTTCTTTCAAAATACCATTTAAAGATACATATATATATAATACTAATCAAAGAATAACGATTCTTGAAACCCTCTTTAAAAGTTTACACAATATTGTTAGTTGCCATAGGAAGATCAAATGCACGATCAAAACATTTAGTTACCTTAATAGGGAAGAAAGAGACACCTTTTGTCCCCTACCCATGAATTTTAATTTTAAATATAAAGTACGACCATGTATTTCAACTTGAATCTCAAGAATATAGGTTAAATCTTTAATTGATTTAATATTTGATTAAAAAAATGAACTTTTTGATGTTTTCTTCACATGGAATCAAAGAAAGAGAGGAGGAGAAGAAAGAAGGAACAAAAAATGCTAGAATTTAAAGATAATATGATTGAAGTTTCTAGTTTAAAATTGTATTGCCGAAATTATTTTAATTATATATATGTTAATTGATGCGTGAACGCAAATTTTAATTCTTTTAGTTATTCCTTCAACGATTGGTTTTTGGAGCCTGTTTTGTGTCCGAAATTTATGTAATATTTGTTTGTGCTATAGTTTCTAAACATGCGTACGTACGTTTGTATTCCTACTTCGTGTTTGAGTATCCATTGTACTCTCTTTTTAATATTATTATTTCACTTCTCATATATATATATATATATATATATATATATATATATATATATATATATATAATGGAGCCATCAAATGCACATGCATGCAACTAAAAAGATCTTTACGTTATGAAAGGTAATTATAAATACTCAGCTAAAAAAGATAAAAGGATGACCCTTTTGTAAAGAAGTGATGCTGGGGTGGCTACCGACAGAATATTTGAGAATCTAAATATTTTATTTTTATAATTTTTAAAATTACCAGGCAATTCAATTTTTTTTATTATTATTGAATATTTTGATCTATTTAATTTTAAATACTAAATGAGAAATAATCTCATAGGAAATTTTTTCAATGTTCAAAATGTAAAGCATAAATTAGTTAATATTAATTGTTGCCACAAAATCAACCATAGTAAATCTGTTAGCGTAAATGGTTCAAGTAAATAAAGAGCCATGAAATTGCTCTCCAAATTAATTAAATCAATCATGTATTATTAATCATCCTAGTTTGGATGTTGTTTTAGTATATCTCATCGTTGTTGCTGTTGTTTTGCTACCGTTCTCCCTCTGTCATTTGTTGTTTACTGGCAGTCTCAGATTCCCTATGTATCGCTATGACTTTTGTTGCTTTGTTTGAGGCCATGATGCTACTTCTGTTGTGCTTGCTATGCTTATCTTTTGGGATTGAGGTCAATCTACTGAGTTCTTCTGCTGTTCAAGCTTCATCAGACTTCGTGGATGCTATGTTAAGCTCATCTCATTCCTTGTGCTGGCTGGCTGGTTACACTGCTGCTATTCTAGTTCACGCTGCTCTTGTTGTTTTCGCTGCTGCTCTTGTTGTTTGCATGCTGTTTTTGCTGATTTTGCTATTGTTTCCTCTTCGTTTCTTGCTCATTTGTGGCTGCATCAGATTCCTCATTTTAGGGTGCAATTTATGTTGTGTTCATCATCCTTATTTTTAGGAATTGCATTCAGTCTAGTTATTGGTAAAATTTAATCCCATTTTGGATTTGCTACTTGTTTTGAAGTCCCGAGTCTTCAACCCCGGAGTGGAGGTTGGATATATTATCAAATGGTTTTATTTGTGCAAAATATTTGTCTTCAACATCGTGTTGATTGAAATGTAATATCGAAACCGATAAGATTATTAAAATTGTTAAGTTTCTCCATTTATGATGTTTTTGAATGGATAACATTAATTGAGGTTTTCAAATGTGTTTTGATTTGTTGATGTTGGATTAATCAAGTGAGATGCTTTTATGTTTGGCACCTGTTGACAATAGCATATTTTAACGTAACCACAATCTATAATATTTTTTTGTGACCAGTTATGAGTTATGGGGATGTTTTATTTGCATAACAATGAAGTTATTGTTATGTTTCGGTTCAAAAAAATATAGATGGAATATTTAATTTATTATTTATATAATTAGAATTAATTAAAAATATTTAATATGTAAAATAGTTTAATAAATAAATATTTGATAAAATGAAATAATTATTATAAATAAAATAATTTGGAATATTCTAATATTATTAAAGGATATTTTGGTCATTTAGTACTTTATATTTATCCAATATTTAATCAACTACACCAAACCTATTATTATTTTTTCATATCTTACTAATCATACATACCAAACATAAGACTGTTTATCCATTACTTTAACAATCATCTATTTATCCACCAAATTATCTATTCATCAATTATCCTATCACAGCTATCAAGCGTAGCCTTAAGATGATGTTCTTTTTAAGAAATAAAAAGATAATTAAATTTATTGGAATTTGAATAAATAAATAAATAAATTGATATACTAATATAATATATACAATAATTTTTTTGAGCAATTATTACAACTACCATAATAGTATTGGGATGGAGCCGTACGAAACACTCTATGGGCGCAAATGTCGATCACCGTTATATTGGGATAATGGAGAAAGATCTATCCGAGGACCTGAATTAGTGCAAGCTACTACAGACAAGATCTCTATCATCATAGACAGACTCAAAGCAGCCCAAGATCGACAGAAAAGTTGGGCTGATATGAAGATGAGACCAGTAGATATTGAGATTGGTGAAAAAGTCCATGTCAAAATTTCACCAATGAAAGGAGTTCTTCGATTTGACAAAGAGGGAAAGTTGAGTCCGAGATATGTGGGATCATTCAAAGTTCTAGAAAAGGTGGGAATACTAGCTTATAAAGTAGCACTACCACCAAGTCTGTCAAGAATTCTGTGATATCCCCGAAATGATTAATTGCAATTGGGCATTAATTGTGTTTATATGATTAATTATGGTGGTAATTAATTATGTGCTGGAATTATTTATCTTATTGAAATGCTTAGTCACATGATAGAGTGACCCGGGAGGGCATTTCAGGGTGCATGTTGTGCATGTTTGGAAAATGGTTATTAGCATGATTTATTTGCCATGGGTAGCAATTAATTGGAAATCATGAGTTTAATTGATATTTTGGTGCATTTTGGATTAATGCTTTTAAAAATATCATGTTGGGGTGTTTTATACACCATGGGATTGTGGAATGCATTTAATTAACCCAACCCCTCTTATACCCCAAACCCCCACCATACATTCACTCTCACTTTTTAACTTTCCCAAATAACACCTCCCAAACCCTTCCTTTTTCCATTTTCGTTTTTGTGCTTAAGGGTGGAGAGAAACCCTTCCAAAAATCTTGTTTTGTGGAGTTTATTGGGAGATTTGAAGTCCCCAAGAGGTATGGATACCTCATTGTTGATTTTGTAGTATTTTATTTGAGTTTGAAATGGTTTTGAAGGGTTTTGAAATGGGTTTGTATGAGTTGGTGTTATTTTTGGGTGAGTGTTAGATTTATGGTTGTATGATGATGTTTATTGAAGATTTGTAGTGATTTGGTATGGTTGATGTTTGAATATTTGAGTTTGTTTGAGTTGGGGAAGGAGATGGGTGAATAGTGCCCAAAAATCGGGTGTGCAGAGTTCGGCGATCGATCGGCGCCTCCAGCGATCGATCGCGAGATGCAAGGGCTGAAGGCAGTAGCCTTCAGCGATCAATCGCGAGTTTGGCGCGATCGATCGGCGAGGTCGCGATCGATCGGCGCAAACTCAGCGATCGATCGCGAATTGAAAATTTTTGTTGGGCGAGGCAGTGTGGTCTCGCGATCGATCGGGGCTATATGGCGATCGACAGCCCCGATCGATCGCGAGACACCAAAATTGATGTTTTTGGATATTTTTGTGGGATTTTTGGTATTGGACTATTAATGGGTTCTAATATTGATTTGTGTGAATGTGTAGAACCATCCCAGGTGGCGACACAGCCAAGGAATTGAAGTCCTACCATATCCTACTTTTTGGAAAGGTACGTAGAAGACGTACGGGCACCCAACGGTACATGTATCTAATATACTCATTGTTTATGCATTGTGGATGAGAGTATATATGTGATTATGCATTGTGGATGCAAATACATGTTGAATTATGCATGATGATTGTAGATGCATATGGTTTTTGGTGCACATCCCATGAGTCGTGGTCATCCCTTAATGATTTTAATGCTTGCCGCTATTTGTTTTGGTTCCGCTAAATGTGAAGCGAGGGGTGGGAGCGCCGCATGTCACATTTGAGCGTGGTTATCATATAGGGCGAGGAAAGGATATTTGCCGCTCAATGTGAGGCGAGGGGTGGGAGTACCGCATGTCCATTGAAGCGAGGTTATTCTATGCCGCCTATATGTAAATAAGCGAGGGGCATTAAAATACATTGTGATGGACAGACTAGGGATTGGTGATTGGTATTTGATATTGATGAGATGGTATTATGTCATGACATGTCTAGACCATTAAATAATCTATTGATTATACTCATGAGTTATGGTACAGGGACAACCAAACTGGAAGCGTTTTGAAATGCATGGGAAAACAGGAAGTGTTTTATTGTGATTTATGCATTTACGCTTTATATTCATATTGTGTTGAATATGAATGATATTATTGCTCATGTTTGGGGGTTGTCCTTGTAGGTACACTTTTGGCATGACATGAAGGGGGCTAATACGGGTTGAGACAGTGAGCTTGAAGAGCACTTTTGGTAGATGAAGGATAGTATTATTTTGTATAGTGTCTACTCTAGGAGTAGTGTAAAACTATAGTTGATAACATTCTTTTGATGGGGAATGTAATTAATCCATTGATAGTCCTCATTTTGGCATGTAATTCTTAAAGCTCATAGACTCAACACGATTAATTTACTCTGATCATTTATATTAGCTCTAATTATGCCTTTAATCCGCACTTAAGGATTAGAGTCCTTACATTAGTGGTATCAGAGCAGTGGTTAGAGAACCCGGGAACGAGTGAAGGGTAGCCTTAACATGATTGGCTAGGTGCTTACATTTGAAGCATGTTTATGCATGTGGTGCATATTGATGTATATTCTGTTATACTAACATGCTTATTATCATTCCTGTTATCTAACGGCATAACATATATATTTTTGTTTTGGAATTGTTGTTAACCTTTGTGTTACAGCATGGCTGCTATGAATGCGGGGAACCTTAACGAAGAGGTTGGCGATGTTGGGAGCGTGAACGCTAGCATTGATCAGGCAAACCCTCTACCTCCACCAGCAGTAGGCATGGAGCCAGTGGCTCAGTTATTGCTACCCGGTGAGATTAGCTTGACTCAGTTTCTGTCTTACCACCCGCCCCGGTTTGAGGGAACAAAATCAGGAGAGGAAGCTGAGGAGTGGCTGGAAAGACTTGAGCAGATATTTGTATCGGCTCCTTGTGCTGTTACAGCCTGGCTGAGGCTGGCGGAGTTCCAGTTAGCAAAGAAACCTTTGATGTGGTGGAGGAGCACGGTAATGGAACTGAGAGCACTGGGTGCTGTGATTGATTGGACACTCTTCAGGACCCGATTTCTGAACCGGTACTTCTCCGCAGCGGCGAGACAGACAAAGGAGAATGAGTTTGCAAGTTTGAAACAGGAGAACATGACAGTGTCAGACTATGCCATGCGGTACTCTTCGTTGATGAGGTATGTTCCCCACATTGCCACCAATGGGCACGCAAAGATGAGGAATTTTATGAAGGGGTTGCGACCGGAGCTCTTTGACCGGGTTATCACCAATAACCCAACTTCTTTTGATGATGCTCTCACAAGAGCGGAGCTTGCCGAGATTGGAGTGGGAGCTTATCCTAGTGCTGTGCCATCACAAGTATCACAACAGAGGCAAACTAATGACAGCTTGAGGCCCCGGGGAGAGCCATTTAAACCTCGTGGTGCCTCTTCATCTTCACGGTTCGGTGGGAAGAAATTCTTTGGTCAAAAGCAGGAGAGCAAGAAGAGCAATTGGTCCGCCAACCGAGGGTCTACGCAGGGAAATAGATCGAGGGAGCCAAGGTGCGACAATTGTGGGGGGCCACATTCTCGAACAAGTGCCCTGCCTGTTATAGCTGTGGCAAGATGGGCCACATCTCTCGGTATTGCCCCACCCGGGGAGGACAGTCAGAGTTTCAGGGCAACATGCCGAGATTTGATGACAGGACAGTACACCAGAGGCAGCAGTTTGGGCCTCGACCATCGGGAGGTCAGACAGTGGGACCGTCCCAGGGACAGGTGTATGCGCTGAATAGAGATCAGGCCCAGGCAGCCCCAGAGGAGGTGATCGCCGGTACGTGTCATTTATTTACGTACCCTGCTTTTATTTTGATAGATACAGATGCCTCCCACTCTTTTGTATCTGTTGGCTTTGTGGAGAGACACCATATGCGCATACACCTAGAACCTAGTATTTTTATAATTAGAATTTGTATATGAGAGAATATAATATTGGGTTTATATATTCAATCTTTTAGACTTTTGAAACAATTAAAAGTGTGGAGATAATTGAAAATACTACTAAAGAATAATAAATGATCTTTTATCAAATATCTTAGCTAGTAAATCACTTAAGTAAATAATCTTGTAAATTACACAACATGTAAAGACCCGGAAATTTGAGGTATTCATCAAATTAAAATATTTTGGCTCAAGTTAAAACTTTATTTATTATAGTATTATTAAATGATTTAGCATGACTTAAACTTTATTATTTAGGTTCCTTGTAGAATTAAATACTCCTAGGATCTTTACCTACCAACTCAAGCTACTCATTATTGTTATCATGATCTAAGACAATTAATTAGGATTTTCCATCCTATTTTAGCATCACCATAACCGAACCAAATCTATCATTGAACCAAGAATTATGGAAGGTTTTTAATCTCCAAGCAACTCAAAGGATTTGGATGGAAATCTCAATTTTTAATTACACTTTGTTACCATGGAAATCATTACCATAATTTCATCAAAATCTACACCTTGTTTGTCATCAAAATCGAAAATTCCATTTTTAAATCAAGAGTTTTGGAAAGATTTTTAGACCATAATTTTCAAGGATAGTAACCTCCTTATTTTTGAAAATATACACCATTTTTGTCATTAAAAATCTGCTCATATATTATTCCATAATTTGAGGATTCTCACTTCTTTATTTTCGAAAGTTGCAACAATTAAAATCTCCTCCAACCAGCATAAGTTTTTCGATGGATTGACTTTGTAAATTGCCAAGTTTTCTAGCCATTAAATTCCTCCCATTCAGCAACATAGAGCCGAAAACTTTAGCCCAAATTATACAAAAATTCGACCACTTCAAGGCTTAGGAAGGAAGGATTTTGTATTGCTTTTGCACCCTAAATCGTTCAAACCCATCTAAATCGCTGTAAGTGGGTTTTTGCTAGTTATTCGTTTCGTTTTCTAAAAATGATTGTATGTATGCTTTTAAATCTCAATCGATATGAATTTATTTTGAAATTATGTGAGTAATAATTTTTAAGCACTTTAAACTTTGAAATCTGATTGGAAGTGGATTCCTTTATGACCCTGATGCGGTGGGATATAACCGTTTACATGACCTTATACGGTGGTTAACCGTTGTTTCTGGAATGTCCAGACCCTTTATTCGTGGGTAAGCCGATGCATGACCTCTTCTCTAGGAGGGATAATTCTAGAGACTTATATCAGTAACAAGAGGAAACTAGAAATTTATTGTGCTTAAGTATATGAAAATTATGAACGATTGATATGTTATGATTATGGCTCGATGGAGCAATTATGTTAAGATGCATTCATATCAATATATGTTTGATTAAGATATATGTTTTTTGGAAAATTATGAAAAAGTATTATTATCATATCGATTGGCCCCTGCTTGCTGAGTGTTTACCAAAACGCTCACCCCTTACATCCACTCCCAAGATATAAGTGAATCAAAATCGAGAGGAAGATCAAAAAATCAATTTTGGAGATGGTGAATTAGATGCTATTGTTCAAGATGCCGTTGCCAGTAATTTATGAAGCTTCCGCTGATATTTGTAAGAATTGTTTATTTATTTTTGGAATAATAGACTGGTTTTCGTAGAATTCTGTATTACGAGGCTTGTTGATTTTGAAGTGTATTTAGAATCAACGCCGGTGTTATCGACCCCGGTCTCGGGGCGTGACACTGTTGAACAACATGATTCTTAGAGGAAAATGTTGATGCAACATTGAGAAGGTCTACTGGAATGAGGAGATCAACAATTCCTAGTGATTATATTGTGTATCTACAAGAATCTGACTATAATATTGGAGCTGAGAATGATCCTGAGACGTTTTCACAAATTATGGAAAGTAATGAATCCAAGTTGTCGTTCGATGCCATGAAAGATGAGATAGATTCAATGGCACATAATGGAGTCTGGGAGTTAGTTCAGTTGCCAGATGGTGTAAAAGCCATTGGATGTAGGTGGGTCTTTAAAACAAAGAAAGATCGGCAACATTGAACGGTATAAGGCTAGACTCGTTGCCAAAGGATTCACTCAGAAAGATAGAATTGATTATACAAAGACATTTTCTCCTGTATCTAAAAAAAAAAGATTCTCTCCGTGTGGTTATGGCATTGGTAGCCAATTTTGATATGGATTTGCATCAAATGGATGTGAAAACGATATTTTTCAATGGTGATGGTGAGCATTTGGTGTGTAAGCTTAAGAAATCTATATACGGATTGAAACAAGCCTCCCGTCAGTGGTATTTAAAATTCCATCACATTATCTCTTCATTTGGTTTTGTTGAAAACGTCATGGATCAATGTATATACCGGAAGGTTAGTGGGAGTAAAATTTATTTCTTGGTGTTATATGTAGATAATATAGTACTTGCAACCAATGATATATGAGGTGAAACAATTTCTCTCTAAGAACTTTGATATGAAGGATATGGGTGATGTATTTTATGTCATTGGGATTAAGATCCATAGGGATAGATCCAAATTATATTTTGGGTTTATCTAACCTATATTGAGAAAGTCCTGGAGAGGTTTTGGATGAGTGATTGTTCACCAAGTGTTGCACCCATTGTGAAAGGTGATAGATTCAGTTTGAATCAATGTCCAAGAAAGGAGTTTGAAAAGGAACAAATGAAAAACATTACATATGCTTCTTGTGTTGGAAGCCTAATGTATGCTCAAGTCTGTACTAGACCTGATATTGCATTTGTTGTGGGAATGTTGGGAATATATCATAGTAATATGTGTATTGATTCTTGGAAAGCTGCAAAGAAGGTTATAAAGTACTTTAAAGGTATTAATGATTGCATTCTTATGTATAAACGGATTGGTAATTTAGAGTTGATTGGCTACTCCAATTCAGATTTTGGTGGTTGTGTTGATTTGCATAAATCAACATTTGGATACATATTTATCTTTGCCAGTCAAGTTCGTAGAAGCATCTTCACATGGTGTATGGTTGAAGAGTTTCATATATGGGCTTAGAATTATGGATTTTATATCTTGGCCATTAGGTTATATAGTGACAATTCATCTACAATTTTTAAGGCTAAATAATCAAAGTGAAAGTCGAAGTCGAAGTAAACATATCAACATTAAGTATTTAGCCATTCGGGAGCGTGTTAAAAACAATAAATTGGTTATTGAACACACGCGTACTGAATTGATGATTGTCGATCCTTAATAAGGGCATGCCAACTAAGGATTAAAGGATCATATGGTTAAAATGGGATTTGGTTCCATTATGTGATTTCATAGTATGCACATTTATTATATAGTTAATGAAACTCTTTCGGTTATGATATTTCTCATATTCAGTTGTGTACACATTCAGTTATTTTGAGAAATATTACTTAAGTTGGACCTAGAATAAGCATTTGTTTATTCATTTAGTAAGGTTACCACATTTGGATTTAAGAGGCATAATACATCATGATACAAGGAAGTCAATATAAGAGGACACATCGCCACGATTCGTGTATTTGTTTCTTGATATGATGAAGTATTCTTGATTATTTGGTTTATGAATATATTAACCAAGTGGGAGAATGGTAATAATTAATATTATTTGGTTAATATATTAAGATAATATCAATAATATTTAATCCAGAAGATTGCGCACTATCTGGATAACCACCAACTATCTTTTAAATTGAGTAACTGTGTCAAACTCTAAGTCTTTGATGACAAGACTTATATATAAAGGACACTGCGGGGGGTCCCTAAGCAAGCTATTCACTTCATAAAATACACCATCTATTAGAATTGCATAGGGTTTAGAAGCACCCACTTGCAACTCAATTCTTCAGATCTGTCTGGATCAAGCTGCATATCAATGGTTTTAGGTAACACTGATCTTGAACTTTTATTTCCGCATATTGGATTTTGTGTGCCATATATTTAGGTACATTAGGTACATTGTAAATTGATTTAGTATTCATGTTAAAATTTCTAACAAATATAAGTCTGGATGACTCATCTTTATAATAGTTTGTCGACACTTGAATTTGAACCGGAAAACACGATAAATTTATAGAAGAAGTTGTTGGGATTAGTATTTGAAACATGTTTTATGCTATTTTAGCTTCGCAATTGATGTGAGTACAATGTTTTTCTTGGATTGCAAGCATCTGACTTGTAAAATATATGTATTTTTCTATCTATTTCATCGCCAATTTGTTCTGATGTGATTATTTCATCACTGGGTGGTTCTGATTATGCTAGGTGCTGTTTTGGTGTGGGTAATGAGGTTGTCTTGAGTATTTACTCTGTTTTCACTATGGCTCGCTCATGGAATATACTAGTTTGATTGTTATGTTTTAAGTTGTTCAAGCTACATCAGTCATCCTAGTTTGGCTGCTGCTTTAGTATATCTGATCGTTGTTGCTGTTGTTTTGCTACCGTTCTCCCTTTGTCAAGTGTTGTTTACTGGCAGTCTCAGATTCTCTATGTAGCGCTATGACTTTTGTGCTTTGTTTGAGGCCATGATGCTACTTCTGTTGTGCTTGCTATGCTTATCTTTTGGGATTGCTAAAGGTCAATCTGAGTTCTTCTATTGTTCAAGCTTCATCAGACTTCCGGTCGTGGATGCTATATTAAGCTCATCTCATTCCTTGTGCTGGCTGGCTGGTTACACTGTTGCAATTCTAGTTCGCGTTGCTCTTGTTGTTTTCGCTGCTGCTCTTGCTATTGCCCGCTGTTTTTGCTATTGTTTCCTCTTCGTTTCTTGCTCATTTGTGGCTGCATCAGATTCCTCATTTTTAGGGTGCAATTTATGTTGTGTTCATCGTCTTTATTTTTAGGAATTGCATTTGGTCTAGTTATCCCATTTTGGATTTGCTACTTGTCTTGAAGTCTTGAGTCTTCCATCCCAGAGTGGAGGTTGGATATATTATCGAAGGATTTTACTTGTGCAAAATATTTGTCTTCAACATCGTGTTGATTGAAATGTAATATCGAAAGCGATAAGATTATTAAAATTGTTAAGTTTTTCCATATATAATGTTTTTGAATGGATAACTTTAATTAGGTTTTCAAATGTGTTTTGATTTGTTGATGTTGGATTAATCAATTGAGATGCTTTTTATGTAATATATCTGTTGACAATATCATATTTTAATATAACAATAATCTATAATATTTTATTGTGACCAGTTATGAGTTATGGGGATGTTTTATTTGTATAACAATGAGGACATTGTTATGTTTCAGTTCAAAAAAATGTAGCTGAATATTTAATTTATTATTTAAATAATTAGAATTAATTAAAAAATATTTAATATGTAAAATATATTAATAAATAAATATTGATAAAATAAAATAATTATTATAAATAAAATAAGTTGGAATATTCTAATTTTATTAAATGTATTTTGGTCATTTAATACTTTATATTTATCCAATATTAATCAACTACACCAAACCCATTATTATTTTTTCATATCTTACTAATCATACATACCCATTACTTTAACAATCATCTATCTATCTACCAAATTATCTATCAATCAATTATCCTATCACACATATCAAGCGTAGCCTTAAGATGATGTTCTCTTTAAGAAATAAAATGATAATTGAATTTACTGAAATTTGAATAAATATTTAAATTGATATACTAATATAATATAGACAATATTTTTTTTTGAACAGTTATTACAACTACTTGGGGATGGGGGGACAGAGACTCGAACACTAGACATCCCGATCGTAACCGGTGCCAGATGAGCTACAAACCATCGACTATAGACAATATATTTTAAAGAAACAAAAAATGACATATCTAATATACGAGGACATCTATTCCACGAATGTATTATCTAGTACATAAATACATTAAAAAATTATATTTGAGGAGGGGTTTTATATGAGTCTCGAACACGATACGATGTCATTGAGCCAAGAGACATGTGACACATAATTATCAATTAGTGACCCTTCCAGGCGTTGCGTGCATATACCATCGGTTATTTTTAAAACTACTATAATAATGTTTTTGGTTTTTATTTATTTAAATTGTTTATATTTTAAAATTATCAAGGAAGATTGTGTTTATAATTTTAGATTGATATGTTTTGTTTTTGTATTGTGTGGGTATTTTTGGAATACAAAAAAAATTTGGCATAATATAATATGAGGGTCAATATTGAAATTATGAAAAATATCTCATTAAAGTAGTTACTCTATGATGCTATTGCATTATAATATAGTAGATATATAACATATGGTATAGGACGCCTTAAGCATGCCCTTAACTCGATAAATATCCATATTATTAAGCATTAAAGTCATAATTAATTGTTCATTGATAGAAGCTTATTAAATGGTAGCATATAGCCAAATGAAATTGAAAGGTAGCTTAAATAATTGGTTCTTAGTCTTAAATTTTTCATTCATTTTCGATGCAATTTGCTACATCTTCTTGAATTGGTCATTCCAACAACTCAAAGGGAAGACATGCTAGTGTTTCATTATTGTCGTTTGCTGGCATATTGATGGCGTGACAGTCTGGCTCGTGGGCATAATTCTTTTGAAGAAAAAGTTGAACACCATCCATGCCGTTTCGGGATTTAACTAACTTCTATCTATTTATTAAAAACAAAATACATTGGTAACACGGGTCGAGCCATGATTCAAAATTATTTAGGTGCTGACTAAACTAGGTAAGGTTAAAATGACTATCACGATTTACAGAGTTGAGCTAAAAAACTAAATTCTGAAATGTAACACCATGCTTCTAGCGCCCACCCTAGTCCATTATATGGCTC
The DNA here is from genome assembly GCA_907163345.1 of Haberlea rhodopensis. Classification (NCBI taxonomy): domain Eukaryota; kingdom Viridiplantae; phylum Streptophyta; class Magnoliopsida; order Lamiales; family Gesneriaceae; genus Haberlea; species Haberlea rhodopensis. The sequence continues at coordinate 3,919,372 of CAJQUN010000015.1, forward strand.
CGCCCATATATATGACTGGTACCTAAGAGAAACTAGGCCAAGATATAGCCAACAATTCTAGAAATTATATATATTTATTTATTTACCTTTATAATAAGTGTCGTAAACATTACTATTGTGAGGAATAATTATAATTAGTAATTACTATTCATGAATTTTTTTTTCAAACGTTTTTTGTTCAATTTTTTTTTGTTAAATAAAATTGCTTTTTGTTGATACCCAGGTTTGATCTGAGCCGATTAGAAAAAAATATATCTTAATCAGTTGTTGATGCTCGTAACTTCAAATGTTATTTTTTTCCAGTTTATATATAGTAAGATGAGTATCGATTTTCTTAACAGAAATTAGAGTCAGACATTTGTTATTTTTTTCCATTCAATTACCGTAGGATGGTTGTTTTTAAAAAAGTTTGTTAAAGTTAGTTATTTCAAATGTCATTTTCGATCAAATTATGAAAAAATTGACCAACATGCTGGTATCTGGTGCGGTGCCAAAAAACTAGTATATATATAGTTTTGAAAAAGGTTGAAATTATAGCATAATTTTAAAAATCATACATAAAATGGTTTTTTTATTCATAGGATATATGCATGGTCTTCTTTGGCTCTTTGCTTAATAATATTGATTCATCCTTTAATCAAGTAAAGATGGAAAATGCTTATTCTTAGTTTTTTTTAGTTCATTAGGATTAAAAAGGCTTAGTTACATAAATTCGAACGTTTTTTTAATTTTTTTAATAAATTTCGATTTTGTTCTACTATCGAATATATGCCTTCTTAAACCAATTCACTTGAGAAATTTTAAAATCAAGTATCGAGTACATCATTTTCTTGGTTGGAAGAAGTTTTTGAGAAATTTTCACAAATTCGGATGTTTTTTGATGGGCCCTCATGGGAAAATGATAAATGACGGAACGAGGAATATATTCTTAAAACATGCACACGTAAATTCTTTTCTAGGAGAGATTAAAGAACATCGAAAGATAGATATATTATTATCCTTGTACAGACATGAAATCTATGGCCCAAACAAAACTATACATCTTGCACTTATAATAACACCATAAAAACGTAGAAAAGCCAGCAATCTTGATCAATATGAAAGTTTTAAAAATCATTCTGGTATTTCATAACCATCAGGAACACAAAAAGTTTCGGGATCCTCATTCTGAAGCCATCCGTATTTCTCCAGGAATGGATTTGTCAAATCCTTGCGTGGATAACTCTCAATGAAATCATCCCAAACAGTCTCTTCATCCAAATCCCTCAACACTTCCCACAAGCAGCTGTTACATTTAAATCCTGCTCCAAATGCAAGCATCAACATTTTGTCGCCTTTTTTAAGCCTTTCTTAGCTTGCATGTATGCCAAAACATACCAAAGACTGCTCGCCGACGTGTTTCCGAATCGGTGCAACGTCATCCGTGCTGGCTCGACATCGTACTCGCTCAGATTCAGGTTCTGTCCGATGGCATCGATCACGGCTTTTCCTCCAGTGTGGAGGCAAAAGTGGTCAACCCCTTCATTGAAATTGATCATAGGTTTGCGGATGGAACCGGATTTATCCCATTTGCGAGTCATCTTTTTGAGTATTAGTAACACGGCGAATCGGAGAAGCTCCTTCACGGGAAGTATTTTCGGGGCGATTTGTTTAAGGTTATCGACAAATGCTCGTGTAGCAGCCTTCGGGAGATTCTTGTCGAGGTGGAAGCCGACGAATCCCTTCTCATCCTCCTTCTGTATGCAAGCTTCGTAGGATTCGTCTTTTGCACCATGATGGGTTCTTACAAGAAACTTGAGTTTCAGCATGGCTTTTTGTTTTAAGGATGTTTTGTTTGTCAAAATCATGGCACACCCTCCTATTCTAAATAAGCAATTAGCAAGAATCATCGATCTATTGTTGCCGTTGTACCAACCTAGGCTCAAAGTCTCCGATGTTACCACGAGTGCTTTAAGGTTTTTCCGAGTCTTGAATATGCTTTGAACTATGTCAATGGATATCAAGCTTGCGCTACATCCCATCCCGGTTATATTGTACACCTTGATGTCTTCTCTCAATTTGTATAGATTGATGATTCTTGAAGCTAAAGAAGGGACCGAGGCAAGCATCGACACATTCACAACCAGGATGTCGATGTCTGAAGGAGAGATACCACTACGTTTGAACAGCCTGTCGATGCTCATTAAACAGAACTCATCCATCTCCATAAGCCCATCTTCTAGTTTCGGGCATGCCTCTCGACCATCGAACACCATTTTTGGGGCATAAGTTTCCTCGCCGATGCCGGAGCTAACAATGGCTCGTAGGAGGAATTTGTACTCGTAAAGACCAAGTTGTTTGTTTCGAAGAATAACCTCTCCGGAGAATTTTGTGCTTAACTTTCTATCGTCGGTCGATTTGTAACATTCGTAGTCTAATAAGTAACAATGCTGGTGCCTTTTCTTATCAAGAATTTGCCAAATGATGAATATTAGAGGTAGAAAAGGAAGAGAACACCATAGCATAAGAAAAAGATCCATATTCTAAATTGGACAAACTTTTGGGTTTTGGCTAGAAAAAAGACATTAGAAATGAAGTGAAAGGGATGAGAGGAATTACAATGCAAAGGTTGATGTGAATATGAAGCAATGTTTTGATATGAGAAATTTGAGTGGAACAAGTATCATATATATACATATACATAGGCTAAATTTCAAAATTGGTCCCATATAATAGGGATATTTCCAATACTAGTCTCAAGTTTTAGTATTAATCGAATACAGTCCCACGTAAATTGTATTTTACCAAAAGTAGTCTCATAATTGAACATGAGGCTTTGAGAGCATTTTTGATAAAATACAAATTCTGTGAGACTATATCTGATTAGTCCTAAAAGTTTGCGACTAATACTAAATAAAAAACAATATTTATGTGATTATATTTGATTTTCCTAAAAATTTGAGACTGGTAATGAATAAACTCATATTCTATGAGACCAAATTTCCTCCATATAACATATATGTGTGTATATGTATGCATGCATGTAAGAGTAAAGGGGTTTGCCAAAGTTGCACACTTATGGGACCTTATAGCCTTTAAAAACACGTATATTCTCAACTTCCAACAACAAATTGGGTGCGTGATTTGGATGACTATCTTTAATTCCAACAAACAATATGAATAAATTATACACGCCTTATGTATGCATGTTATTGGAGTAAATAGATAAATTAATTAATTAGTAGAAATATATGATAATTAAGTTTCATTAGAAAACAAAAGAATTGTATGTAATAAGTTATATTGATTTCTTGAATAGTGAACGACCCACGAAGTCGTTACTACTCGATGAAAAAGAACTAGAAGCAAAACGGAACGACTTATTGGAATAAAACTAAACTTTGTCTATTTACATGACCAAAAACCAAAACATGTCAAATTAGAGGACGATTTGTACGTTTTCTTTAAATAATACACATATAAGCAGGGACGGACGCCTCAAATGGCAAAAGTGGGCATTTGCTTGGTAGGAATTTTTTGAAATGATATATTTTTTGTCCGTAAAATTAATTATTTTATAGTGAAAAAATCTAAAAATATTATATTAAATTTTTGCCCGCGACTAAGTTGGTATTAGTATGGTTGACACTTATTAATGCATATGCAAGTTATACTATGAAACGAAATAATCGAGGGAGTTGATTGAGAGTGTGTCTATATATATATATATATATATATATATATATATATATATATATATATATATATATATATTTTAGTGTATCTTCTATATTATATGATGAAAAATGAAATTAAATACAAAGTCAAAACGGTGACGTAATGGATATATTTTTATATTGCAACTAAATAGCCACTTGAATTTGTGAGTATGCGCTTGAAAAAAGAAATGTAATATTTTGTTTATAGAATTTTGAAACAAAACATTTTGTCGGGATTTGATTGTAACAAACAAATTATTGTACAATAATATTTCTCGAAGAAAGATTATATATATATATATATATATATATATATATATATATATATATATATATTATTGTTGTACAATAATATTTCTCGAAAAAAAATTAAAAAAATTAATATAATTGATTTCAGAGTCAATATATAATACTTCATACTTACAAAAAAAAAAATGATAAACACAACCGATAATTAACATGTATAAAGCGCGATGAATGGTTGGTCTCTCCTAATTTGACTTTCACAATATAAAGAAGAGTGGGGTCGATAGTAGATGGGAGTTACGTTGACTTTAGATCATTTAATTTTATTCCATTAAAAAAATCATTTAATTTTACTCCACTGAAAAAGGACATAACTTTACTTGCTATTTATTAAATTATATTCAAAGATGAAACTTAAATTTATGTTTCCTTTTGTTTTTGTTGTTCCTTGGAAAATATTTTTTTAAAGAATTTAAATTCAAGGTCATATATATGTTGGTTTTTGAAATAAATTTTATTTTATAAATATCATGTTATAGCACAGGGCAGAGCCACCCTTGCCCTAAGGTGGGCTTCAAACCCAGCAATTTTTCAAAAAAAATAATTTGTAATGTTAATTTTCAAAAAAAATATTTTTTGCACAATCCCTTAAATCATCGTAGTTATCTATCCAGCCAACCCCAGGTTAATATTGATTATTGGTTCCGCCCATGTTATAGCATATTAACTGTGTTGATAAAGTGTGTCCCTCAAATGAAATCTATATATATATATATATATATATATATATATAGTCAATAAATGATTTTTAGCTTTAAATATAAAAATATTAGAGGGCTTACTGGCTTAGCTGAATAATTTTTCATCTGAGGGAGTAATTTTACAATTTACCTAGAAAATTATGTAAAGCAAAACTTTTCTTTTTAAATAAATTTAAGATAAACTTGTTTTTTTTAAATTTATTTAATGAAAATCAACGTCATTTCCACAACGATGGTGTCATCATTAAATGTATCAAAGTCTAAGTCAAGTCAAAATTATATACAAAGTCACGACGACTTATGCTTATTATCCGCAACAGCAAGTAGTCTTTTGTATTATTAATAATAAGTATTAGGCTGTGTTTATTAACTCTGGATAAATATAGGATGGACTTATTAATAAAGTCTATCTAGATAACCTTATAAAATTGGTGGGATAATTAATTTTTGGATGTTGATTTATTGATGGGAAGATAAAAACCCTTCTCAACCCTTCTTTATTTTCTATTTATGTTATTATTTTTAATAATTAAAATTTAAATATATAAAATATATTTAAGTAAAACTTATCCAATGAGTAATATTGATTAATAAATATTTATAACAAAATTATGTAAATGATGAGTGATAGTAAAAATAATTCAATGGAAATGATGAAAATCTGAAAGTTCAGATTATTTAAACAAGTAAAAACAATTAATAGAAAAAAAGGATCCTATTTTTATAGGAAATTTACAATCATAATTTTATTAAATCAAACCAAATCAAACATTATTACTAATAAGAGCATAAGGGTAAAGAATAATTTATCAGATAAATTACAATCTCATCTCAATAATTTAAAGTAAACATATTATTATTTATTAATATTATTTAATATCATATCATTTACACTAATAATCACAATATAGCTTATCAAAATTATCATATCATTCAAAGTAAACACATTCATGGTGTAAAAATTGTTCGGATTGGTTTTCGAATGAGTTTGTGCATCTACGTTTGCAGACAAATTAGGTGGTCTTCTATATAGCTTAAATTGAATGTTTTTTTTATAATAAATATAATCTATGTCGTAAATAAATTATCGATGGACTAGTCCAAAGATTACAAGTTCTTCTCCGAAGCACCTTCAAGGGCTGCTAGAGGTTCCTTGAGGTCCCTTTATACATAGCAAATTATAAAGGGATGTATATGTGTGATTTGTGAATAGATGTCCATCCAGCCAATTCATACAACAATTCGTGGGAATTTCGATGTTATAGTCAGGATATTACCTAACTGTCGCATGCTAAAAATTATTTGAGACAGTGGGTCCCACACATTTTTGTGTTGGACTTACCGACTCAGATCATTACCAAGTACCCGAACCATCATTGTCCTTTAAAGTCTAAAGATAAAATAACCAATCACCGTCGAAAATCTTACATCTATTTTTTACCAGCAAATTGGCATTAAATGCCTAAATACATGTTTAACTTTGTCATCAGTCCATCTGCCAGATAATATTTGTTTCAACTCCCTGATTTCTCACTTTTATTTATTTTAACTCCCCAATCCCATCAAAAGACTATAATACCCCTTATTACTACTCATATTTTCAAAATAGAACACATCATTTCTCATTCCTCTCACAAACCAGTAAATAGAGAAAGATGACTGAAAAAGAACCGTTATTTTCAGTAAATTGATCGTTCCTATTAAATTGATACATCATTCTCTTCGATTTTCTTTCTGATTCTTCTGATTTCTTCTATTAGGATTCATCATTCTTCAAAATACAAGATGCGAAGAAGGTAAAGGTAGGAAAAAAAAGAGAATAGAATCAATGAATTATTGGGGTTTGTAGAATTTAGCATCTCTAGTATCTACGAACTATCGAGTTTTCTGAATTGAGTATTCTGATTTTTATTTGTAAATATTTATTTTTTTTAGAAGTGGGTTTTTTTTTTGCAAAAATGAATTTCTGCTCTGATTTGGTTAAGCTTTCCGGACTTTAGCATCTCTACAGTATTCAATTATTTTGGATAATATTTTGCCTTCATTTCAAATCATTTCAGCTTGGCCAACAACTATGGCTATAGTTGAGAGGTAGGATGTGAACTTATAGTACAACACAAAAGTACTTGGTTTGTATTTAAAAAGTACTTACTGCACATTTCAAAGATACTCAGTTGCGTTCCAAGTTACTCGTTATGTGTCTTGAAAATCAATTGTCTCAATTGACAATGATAATTCAAAGTATTTGGTTCGTATTCAGAAAGTACCAATTGGACATTTTAAATATACTCAGTTTGCTTTCAAAAAGTACTCGAATGATAATTCAGTACTTGGTTTGTAATCCAAATGAAACTATTCTACATTTCAAAGATATTCAGTTTGCGTTCAAACATACTTGTGTGTGTTAAAATTTTGTTGTCTCAATTGGGGCAAAAGAAGAAATGATAATTTCAAAGTACTTGGTTAATATTCAAAATGTACATTAATTCACATATCTCATATACTCAGTTTATGTTCAGAATGTACTCGTTGTGTGTGTTGAAAATTAATTATCTCAATTTTGGATAAGACAAGGAATAATAATTCAAATGTACTTGGTTCGTATTCAAAGAGTACATGTTGAACATTTCAAATAGCTAGTTTGCGTTCAGAAAATATTCATTGTGTGTGTTGAAAAATAATTTTCTCAATTGGGGCAAAAAAGAAATGATAATTTCAAAGTACTTGGTTTGTATTAAAAATGTACTTCTTTTACATGTCATATATACTCAATTTGTGTCCACAAAGTACTCGTTGTATATATTGAGAAGCAACTGTCTCAATTGGGGCCAAAATAAGGAATGATAATTCAGTACTTGATTTGTATTCAAAATAAACATATTTTACAGTTAAAGAGATACTCTGTTTGCGTTTAAAAAGTACTCATTGTGTATATTTGGGCTTGTTATCGTGTTGAACATATATTCACTTTGTGTTCCAAAAGTACTCATTTTGTGCACTGAAAAGCAGTAGGATCTCAGTCGGGGCGGGCCAAAACGATGATTGTCGGAAAGTATTAAAATGTACTTATGTTATCTTACTAACTTTGTGTTGCAAATGTACTTGTTTTGTGCGTTAAAAAAGCAGTAGCAGTCTCATTTGGGGCCAAACATGGGGCGTCGCCCGCCCACCCGGAAAGATAATTTCATAGTATTTGGTTTGTATTGAAACATTATCAATTTTACACTTGATATATACTCGGGTTATGTACATGAAGTACTCGTTGTGTCTTTTGAAAAACAAGTCTCAATTGTTGTCAAACAAGGGATGAAAATTTCATAGTACTTTGTTTACATACAAAATGTACCTTTTTTATGCTATAGATATACTCGTCTTATGTTTGAAATGCACTCGTGTGTTACAATAAGCATGTATCAATTGTTGCAAAAAAAGGGATGAAAATTTCATTGTACTTGATTTACATACAAAATGTACCTATTTTATACTATAAATTTACTCGTCCTATGTTTGAAAGGTACCTGTTTGGTGTGTTTAAAAGCATTTGTTGCTAAACAATGAATATTAAGACAAATGTACTTGGTTTCTATGAAAAATGTACATGTTCTACATTTGACATATACTCGTGTTATGTTGACAAGGTACTCGTTTGGTATATTTAAAAGCATGGTGGTCTCAATTGAGTCAATCAATGGATGTTGACATCCTTTCTTAGTAAAAAAAAGTAAATACATCGAAAAAGTTTAAATTAGATACTTGTTCCAACTTTTATTGGTCATCGAGTGAGCCTTGACGCTTCATAACTTCATTTGGCAATCATTATTGTTGTATCAATGTATACGTTGACATCCTTTTTTGGCATCTTCAATTGTGCGCTCCAACCATTATAGAATTTGACACGGACAATTCAACATAACATGTTCTATAAGGTGTGTGATACTTCTAAAATAGGGAAACTCTTGGATTCTTCTGATACTCATTACGAATTCAAAACGTATTTGGTTCGCATTCAGAATGTACATAATCTACTTTTGACATTACAAATTCAAAACATACTTATGTTCAAAAAATACTCGGTTGGTCTGTTTAAAAGCACTTGGTGGTATCAAATGAATGTTAAGATAAATGTACTTGGTTTGAATGCAAACGGTATCTACTTTATGTTCAAAATGTACTCGGGTTATGTTCAAAAAGTACTCGATTGGTGTGTTTAAAAGCACTTGGTGATACCAAATGAATGTTAAGATAATGATACTTGGTTTGTATGCAAAAACTGTACCTACTTTATGTTCAAAATGTACACGGATTATGTTCAAAAAGTACTTAGTTGGTGTGTTTAAAAGCACTTGGTGTGATCAAATGAATGTTAAGATAATGGTACTTGGTTTGTAATCAAACTGCACCTACTTTATGTTCAAAAAGTGCTCGAGTTATGTTAAAAAAAATACTCAGTTGGTGTGTTTAAAAACACTTGGTATCAAACGAATGTTAAGAGAATGATATTTGGTTTGTATTCAAAATGTACCTACTTGATGTTCAAAAAGTACTCGGGTTATGCTCAAAAACTACTCGGTTGGTGTGGTTAAAAGTATTTGGTATCAAATGAATGTTGATAGGAAGATAATTGGTTTGTATTCAAAATGTACCTACTTTGTGTTCAAAAAGTACTCGGGTTATGTTAAAAAAGTACTCGGTTGGTGTGTTTTAAAGCACTTGGTGGTTTCAAATGAATGTTAAGAGAAATGTGATTGGTAATGTACCTACTTTATGTTCAGAAAGTATTCGGGTTATGTTCAAGTACTCGGTTGATGTGTTTAAAAGCACTTGGTCTGAAATGAATATTAAGAGAAATGTACTTGATTTGTATTAAGAAAGTACTCGGTTTATCTTCAAAACATACTCGGAATATGTTCAAAATCATTTGGTTCATTCATCCACCAATAACTACATAATATTTAATAAACCATGTACAGATCACAATTCAACTATAAGTCCCAAAATTTGGAATTCATCCATTAAAATCATTTGGTTCATTTATCCACCAAAAGTAAATATCATATTTTGATCGCTATAGCATGGTATGCAAATTGTAATGAAACTTATATATGAACAATCATAATTAATACCTTAAAAGTTTAGCTGCGTTCTTGCATATAGCTTACAGAGCGGATGTGGACGTATGAAAGTTAGTAAAGATAGTTAACCTATAATTTTAGGGATACAAATTATAATTTTTAAGGGATAAAATGTAAATTTTTTAGATAATATTGTGTTCGGGCGAAATCAAATTAATTGGCCATGAGCATGATAATAAACGAAATTAATTAAGTACTTTTTTTATTTTTGTCAATTTTTGTTTTAGGGTGTATACGTATCGATATCTATCTTTTTTGTTATGGCTGGACATTCTGAATGTTTGGAATTTTGTGTCTTCGGTGGCCCGTCAGCTTTTTGCTTCGAGTGACACTATTTTGTTGGTTAATTGGTGGGTTATCGGCTTAGCTTCTATGTGGGGACATCGGTTGGTCTTGATTACTGGGTTTGTTGGTTTCGTGTGCCATCTAGTGATAGTCTTTGATCGGTGGATCTTTACTTGGGATTTGGATAAAAGAGCTTGCACGTTTGTTGGACTTTATCAGTTTACGTCTCTCGATTAACGATCTTTGTTCATTCTTGTTAAAGAAGGCAGCTCCCTCTTTAGGACTCATTCCGGATCACATAGTTTGAGGGACCAGACGTTGCTCTTGCGGTTTTGGCATCCTTCCGGTCATGTTCTAGCGGTTCTGCTTTAGTAGCCTCACTTTTATACTGTTTGTATGTTGATACTTGATATTTTGGTCTCATTTTCACATCTTCTCGGTTGTATTTGATATACCGAATCAACGTTTAGCATACAATTTTAAAAAAAAACAAAAACAAAAACAAAACAAAGTAAATAAATAAATAAAAATTCCTTTTTTCGTTTAAATGTTATGAATTACAAAACGGGCCTTCAATGAAGATTGAGGCCTTATTCGATTTTTGAATATTATCATATGTGGTTTGGCCCAAATCGAAATCATTATGACTGCTCTCTAAGTTATTTTATTAAAATCCCAAATTTACCCCTTACCACAACCTCCATGTGCAAATGTTCAAAATTCAAGGAAATAGACAATATGGATAAATTTGAAATTTCAACAAAATTGCTCTGACTATAATACTTTTTGATCTGTCCCCAATCAATAATGAGGTATAGAAAAAAAAATATTTAAAAAAATATAAAAGCACTATCATTTCTGAAATTAATAAAATAGAGATAATCTCCATCCAGACAACACCCTTTGAATCTATCTGATATTTTTTTACGTCGAAATGTTCTAAAATTCAATATTTTGGTAATAAAATATATATCTATAATAGAAGCTAATTTGGTGAAGCCACCAATCAGAATTATTGATATACAATAATATACTCAAATTTAATTCGTCTACCCCAACTTCTTTCAACTTTCGACGGAAATTATAGGATTTATTTTTTAAAATAATTTTAGAAAATAAAAAATGACACTAATATCCTGATTTTAAGAAGATGGCAGATATACTTTAATCCGTTGCTACCTGCAACGGAGGTCATAAAAAAGCAGGCCTTTGCTACAGGTGGCAGCGGAGGCCGGCTTTTTGCAGACACACACTACAGGTTGCAGTGGGGGCTGACAAAAGCATGCAGCGGGTGTCCTTTCCAGCTCATTTTCGCATTTTTTAATCCGAACTGGTTTCATTTACCGTCTATAAAAACTACCATCCTTCGGTGTATTTTGCATCAATGTTTTCATTTCTCATCTGTAATTCATCAGTTTTCATTTCTCATCGATAATTCTTCAATACATTTTGCACCAAATTGTTTCCTCTCTGTACGTTCGTTCATTTGTTTTTTTTTCAATTCGATTAATTTTCATATTTTCTAAAAAGAATAATATTGAAGTGCTACTATGTTTTGGTTGTAATATTATTATCGGGAATAGATCGGTTGAGTATATCATCCCACCCATCAAACCAATTTGAATTCTATGATCTATAGCTTTATCGGAATTGAATCAATTGGTTAATAGAAAATTGAACATCGACTCAGTGATGTTTAATACCAAGTTTTCAACCAAATATTATTTCATAAAAAATCTTGTTGGAATGAAGTACAAATCAACATTATAGATGATGACGTTGTAGAGCTTATTATGCAATGCCCTAATATGCAGATATTGCATCTATATGTCTAAACATAGCCAACTTGTCATGATATCCATTTCGATGAACCGGAATCATGTATTCTATATGTCACTAAAGGATTAAGGGATATAGGGTTCAGTGACCAAACATGTACTTCAACTCACAGGGATTTACAACAAAATTAAGATTCTGCATATTTTGAGCATCAAATTGGATGTTGGGATAAATATATAACTGGCTCGTCCGAAGAAAATCCTACATATTGGCCGAATGTCCAAGGAGGTAGGAATTCTATAAGAGAAAATGTTCCACCAGTTCATGATGCATTTGATGCAGATATTGGTCTGTCGAAGCATACACTCATGTTGGCTTCATCTAAAGGGCCAATTATAGATGATGTAATTGGAGATATCCATCATGATGCGGCCAGGAGTGAAAGTTAACCCGAAATGTCATCGAGCATGTCTGGAGATGATGAAGATGATATGCATGATGTTGAAGATGATAATATCCATGCATTTCCCGTTTAAGAGACAACATTCCATGAAAATCCTTGTGACGTGACACACGAGCATGACACACCATTGTTACAGAACATGAATGGAATGCCACCTTTTTTTAATGTGGTCTATGAGGAGCATCTTCCTGATTCTGTTGGTCTACCTTCTGGAACCCAAACGCGGTATTATAATCCGGAGAGAGGAGAGCTATCCGTGAATATGATTTTAAAGATAAGAAAGATTTGATTGCCTCTGTAAAGGATTACTCCGTCAGAGTTGTTAGGCGTGAGTGCAATGTCGTGGATAACACTCATACTTTATGGAAATTACAGTGTAAAAAGAATTCTACCGCTGTCAGATGTAAAGGGGGTCTTCGAACTCATTTCAAGGCGAAGCTGGGTTATTGGATACTAACAAAATATGATGGCCGTCATACATGCATCTCTAGTAATGTTGGGATCGACCATCACAATTTAAACCGTAATATGATGGCCAATACACTGCTGGGGATTGTGCGACGTGATCCTTTATACGAGATTAAGTATGTAAGAGATAATATATATATATTATTGTTGTACAATAATATTTCTCGAAAAAAAATTAAAAAATTTATATAATTGATTTCAGAGTCAATATATAATACTTCATACTTACAAAAAAAAAATGATAAACACAACCGATAATTAACATGTATAAAGCGCGATGAATGGTTGGTCTCTCCTAATTTGACTTTCACAATATAAAGAAGAGTGGGGTCGATAGTAGATGGGAGTTACGTTGACTTTAGATCATTTAATTTTATTCCATTAAAAAAATCATTTAATTTTATTCCACTGAAAAAGGACATAACTTTACTTGCTATTTATTAAATTATATTCAAAGATGAAACTTAAATTTATGTTTCCTTTTGTTTTTGTTGTTCCTTGGAAAATATTTTTTTAAAGAATTTAAATTCAAGGTCATATATATGTTGGTTTTTGAAATAAATTTTATTTTATAAATATCACGTTATAGCACAGGGGCAGAGCCACCCTTGCCCTAAGGTGGGCTTCAAACCCAGCAATTTTTCAAAAAAAATAATTTGTAATGTTAATTTTCAAAAAAATTATTTTTTGCACAATCCCTTAAATCATCATAGTTATCTATCCAGCCAACCCTAGGTTAATATTGATTATTGGTTCCGCCCATGTTATAGCATATTAACTGTGTTGATAAAGTGTGTCCCTCATCTGAGGGAGTAATTTTGCAATTTACCTAGAAAATTATATAAAGCAAAACTTATTCTTTTTAAATAAATTTAAGATAAACTTGTTTTTTTTTAATTTATTTAATGAAAATCAACGTCATTTCCACAACGGTGTCATCATTAAATGTATAAAAGTCTAGGTCAAGTCAAAATTATATAAAAAGTCACGACTTATGCTTATCCGCAACAGCAAGTGGAGTCTTTTGTATTCTGAATAACAAGTAAATAGGCTGTGTTTATTAACTCTGGAGATGGACTTATTAATCAAATTTATCTAGATAATCTTATAAAAATGGTGGGATAATTAATTTTTGGATGTTGATTAATTGATGGGAAGATAAAAACCCTTCTCTACCCTTCTTTATTTTCTATTTATGTTATTATTTTTAATAATTAAAATTTAAATATATAAAATATATTTAAGTAAAAATTATCCAATGAGTAATATTATTGATTAATAAATATTTATAACAAAATTATGTAAATGATGAGTGATAGTAAAAATAATCCAATGAAAAGGATGAAAATTTGAAAGTTCATAAAAAAAGATTATTTTAAAAAGTAAAAACAATTAATAGAAAAAAAGGATCCTATTTTTATAGGAAACTTACAATCATAATTTTATTATATCAAATCAAATCAAACATAATATTACTAATATAAGCATAAGGGTAAAATGTAATTTATCAGATAAATTACAATCTCATCTCAATAATTTAAAATAAACATATTATTATTTAGTGAATATTATTTAATGTCATACCATTACACTAATAATCACAATATATCTTATCAAAATTATCATATCATTCAAAGTAAACGCACTCATTATACAAAAATTGTTGGGATTGGTTTTCGAATGAGTTTGTGCATCTAATTTGCAAACAAATTAGGTGGTCTTGTATATAGCTTAATTGATTATGATTTTTTAAATAAATATAATCTATGTCGTAAATAGATTGTCGATGGACTAGTCCAAAGATTACAAGTTCTTCTCCGAAGCACCTTCAAGGGCTGCTAGAGGTCCCTTTATACGTAGCAAATTGTAAAGGGATGTCTGTATATGTGTGATTTTTGAATAAGTGTCCACCAAGCAAATTCATACAACACTTCGTGGGAATTTTGATGTTATAGTCTGGATATTGCCCGACTATAGCATGCTAAAAATTATTTGAGCAGTGAGTCCCATACATTTTTGTGTTACTGCCGAAAATTTTACATCTATTTTTTACAAGCAAATTGGCATTAAATGTCTAAATACATTTTTAACTTTGTCACCAGTCCCTCTGTCAGACAATATTTGTTGCAACTCCCTAATTTCTCACTTTTATTTATTTTAACTCCCCAATCCCATCAAAAGACTATAATACCCCTTATTACTACCCATATTTTCAAAATAGAACACATCATTTCTCTTTCCTCTCACAAACCAGTAAAGAGAGAATGATGATTGAAAAAGAACTTTTATTTTTCAGTAAATTGATCGTTCCTTTTAAATTGATTCATCATCCTCTTCGATTTTCTTTCTGATTCTTTTGATTTCTTCTCTTAGGATTCATCATTCTTCAAAATACAAGATGCGAAGAAAGTAAAGGCAGGAAAAAAAAAAGAGAATAGATTCAATGAGCAGTAGTATCAATGAATTATTGGGGTTTGCGGAATTTAGCATCTATAGTATCTATGAACTGTCGAGTTTTCTGAATTGAGTATCTGATTTTATTTTTTTAGAAGTGGGTTGTCGATTTTATTTTATTTTTTGCAAAAAATGAATTTATGCTGTGATTTTCTTAAACTTTCTGGACTTTAGCATCTCTACAGTATTCATTTGTTTTGGATAATATTTTGCCTTCATTTCAGCTTGGCCAACAACTATGGTTGTAGTTGAGAGGTATGATGTGAACTCATACTATAACACAAAAGTACTTGGTTTGCATTCAAAAAGTACTTATTGCACATTTAAAATTCTCAATTTGCGTTCAAAAATTACTCGTTATATGTCTTGAAAAGCAATTGTCTCAATTGAGAATGAAAATTCAAAAGTATTTGGCTCGTATTCAGAATGTACCTATTGGACATTTCAAATATACTCAGTTTGCTTTCAAAAAGTACTCGGATGATTATTCAGTACTTGATTTGTATTCCAAATGAAACTATTTTACATTTCAAAGATATTCAGTTTGCGTTCAAAACGTACTTGTTGTGTGTGTTAAATTTTTTTTTGTCTCGATTGGGGCTAAAGAAGAAATGATAATTTCAAAGTACTTGGTTAATATTCAAAATGTACATTAATTCACATATCTCGTATACTCGGTTTATGTTCACAATGTACTCGTTGTGTGCGTTGAAAAATAATTGTCTCAATTTGAGCAAAAATAATGAATAATAATTCAAATGTACTTGGTTCGTATTCAAAGAGTACCTGTTGAACATTTCAAATAACTTAGTTTGAGTTTAGAAAATACTCAAGTGTGTGTTGAAAAATAATTGTCTCAATTGGGGCAAAAAAGAAATGATAATTTCGAAGTATTTGGTTTGTTTTCAAAATGTACTTCTATTACATATCATATATACTCAATTTGTGTCCACAAAGCACTCGTTGTATATATTGAGAAGCAACTGTCTGAATTGGGGCCAAAACAAGGAATGATGATTCAGTACTTAATTTGTATTCAAATGAAACATCTTTTACAGTTTAAAAGATACTCTGTTTGCGTTCAAAAAGTACTCGTTGTGTATATTTAAAAGCAATTGCAACTCAAATGGGCTTGTTATCGTGTTGAACATATATTCACTTTGTGTTCCAAAAGTACTTATTTTGTGCACTGAAAAGCAGTAGGATCTCAGTCGGGGCCAAAAACGATGATTGTCAAAAAGTATTAAAATGTACTTATGTTATCTTTAACATATACTAACTTTGTGTTGCAAATGTACTTGTTTTGTGCATTAAAAAAGCTGTAGTAAGTCTCATTTGTGGCCAAACATGGGGTGCCGCTCGCCACACGGGAAGATAATTACATAGTACTTGGTTTGTATTGAAACATATCAATTTTACACTTGACATATACTCGGGTTATGTATATGAAGTACTCGTTGTGTCTTTCGAAAAACAAGTCTCAATTGTTGCCAAACAATGGACGAAAATTTCATTGCACTTTGTTTACATACAAAATGTACCTTTTTTATGCTATATATATACTCGTCTTATGTTTGAAATGTACTCGTGTGTTACGATAAGCATGTATCAATTGTTGCAAAAAAAAGGGATGAAAATTTCATTGTACTTGATTTACATACAAAATGTACCTATTTTATGCTATAATTTACTCGTCCTATGTTTGAAAGGTAATTGTTTGGTGTGTTTAAAAGCATTTGTTGCCAAACAATGAATGTTAAGACAAATGTACTTGGTTTATATGCAAAATGTATATGTTCTACATTTGACATATACTCGTGTTATGTTGAAAAGGTACTCGTCTGGTGTATTTAAAAGCATGGTGGTCTCAACTGAGTCAATCAAGGGATGTTTACATCCTTTCGTAGTAAAAGATGCTAATTACATCGAAAAAGTTTAAATTAGATACTTGTTCCAACATTTATTGGTCATCGAGTGAGCCTTGACGCTTCATAACTTCAATTGTCAACCATTATTGTTGTTTCAATGTATATGTTGACATCCTTTTTTTTGGCATCTTCAATTGTGCGCTCCAACCATTATAGAATTTGACATGGACAATTCAACATAACATGTTATATAAGGTGTGTGACACTTCTAAAATAGGGAAACTCTTGGATTCTTCTGATACTCATTACGAATTCAAAGCGTATTTGGTTCACATTCAGAATGTACCTAATCTACTTTTGAAATTATGAATTCAAAACATACTTATGTTCAAAAAATACTTTGGTCTGTTTAAAAGCACTTGGTGGTATCAAATGAATGTTAAGATAAATGTACTTGGTTTGAATGCAAACGATACCTACTTAATGTTCAAAACGTACTCGGGTTATGGTCAAAAAGTACTCAATTGGTGTGTTTAAAAGCACTTGGTGATACCAAATGAATGTTGAGAGAATGATAATTGGTTTGTATGCAAAAATTGTACCTACTTTATGTTCAAAATGTACAGGGATTATGTTCAAAAAGTACTTGGTTGGTGTGTTTAAAAGCACTTGGTGCTATCAAATGAATGTTAAGATAATGGTACTTGATTTTTATTCAAACTGCACCTACTTTATGTTCAAAAAGTACTCGAGTTATGTTCAAAAAATACTCACTTGGTGTGTTTAAAAACACTTGGTATCAAATGAATGTTAAGATAATGATACTTGGTTTGTATTCAAAATGTACCTACTTGATGTTAAAAAATTACTCGGGTTATGTTCAAAAACTACTCGGTTGGTGTGGTTAAAAGTATTTGGTATTATATATATGTTGAGAGGAAGGTAATTGGTTTGTATTCAAAATGTACATAATTTGTGTTCAAAAAGTACTCGGGTTATGTTTAAAAAGTACTCGGTTGGTGTGTTTAAAGCACTTGGTGGTTTCAAATGAATGTTAAGAGAAATGTGCTTGGTAATGTACCTACTTTATGTTCAGAAAGTATTCGGGTTATGTTCAAATACTCGGTTGATGTATTTAAAAGCACATGGTCTCAAATGGATATTAAGAGAAATGTACTTGATTTGTATTAAGAAAGTACTCGGTTTATCTTCAAAACGTACTCGGATTATGTTCAAAATCATTTGGTTCATTTATCCACCAAAAACTACAAAATATTTAATAAACCATGTACAGATCACAATTCAACTAAAGTCCCAAAATTTGGTTCATTCATCCATTAAAATTGTAAGGACCCTAGTTTCTTAAGTGCGGATTAAAGGCATAATTGGAGCTAATATAAATTATCAGAGTAGAATAATCGTGTTGAGATTATGAGCCTTAAGAATTACATGCCAAAAATAAGGACTATCAATGGATTAGTTACATTCCCAAATCAAATGAATGTTATCAATTATAGCTTTACACTACTCCTAGAGTAGATACTATACAAAATTAATCATGTCATTCCTTTCTCAAAAGAATTCTTCACAAGCTCACCACCTCAACCCGCTTAGCCCTTCTTATCATGCCAAAAGTGTACCTACAAGGACAACCCCCAAACATGAGCAATAATATCATTCACATTCAACACAATATGAATATAAAGCGTAATGCATAAATCACAATAAAACACTTCCTGTTTTCCATTGCATTTCAAAACGCTTCCAGTTTGGTTGTCCCTGTACCATAACTCATGAGTATATTCAATAGATTATTTAATGGTCTACACATGTCATGACATAATACCATCTCATCAATACCAAATACCAGTCACCAATCCCTAGTCTGTCCATCACAATGTATTTTAATGCCCCTCGCTTATTTACATATAGGCGGCATAGAATAACCTCGCTTCAATGGACATGCGGCGCTCCCACCCCTCGCTTCACATTGAGCGGCAAATATTCTTTCCTCGCCCTATATGATAACCACGCTCAAATGTGACATGCGGCGCTCCCACCCCTCGCTTCACATTTAGCGGAAACAAACCAAATAGCGGCAAGCATTAAAATCATCAAGGGATGACCACGACTCATGGGATGTGCACCAATAATCATCATATGCATATACAATCATCATGCATAATTCAACATGTATTTGCATCCACAATGCATAATCACATATATACTCGCATCCACAATGCATAAACAATGAGTATATTAGATACATGTACCGCTGGGTGCCCGTACGTCCTCTACGTACCTTTCCAAAAGTGGAATTGATATGGCTTCAGTTCCTTGGTTGCGTTGCTACCTGTGATGGTTCTACACAAACACACAACCCCATATTAGAAGCCAAATAATAGTCGAATACCAAAAATTCGTCAAAAGAATACATTTTTCAAAATTCCACAGCTGGCGATCGATCGCTTCGCTGAGGCGATCGATCGCCTCAATTTTTTCTTCGCGGCGATCGATCGCGCCAAACATGGCGATCGATCGCCTAACCCATGAATTGGCTACTGCCTCTCGGCGATCGGTCGCCCCTTTTCAGGCGATCGATCGCCTGCCCTGTGATTTTGCTACTGCCCATAGGCGATCGGTCGCCTCTTTTCAGGCGGTCGATCGCCTCGCACAGACTCGCGATTTTCACCATTAAAGCACACCAAAACCTTCCCAACCCATACCAAAAACTTAACCATCAAAACCCACAACAAAATAACATCATAATCCTCCAAAATGCACCTCAAAACAAGCATAAATCCAACCCTCAACAAAAACAACACCAACCCACAACAAACCCATTTCAAAATCATTTCAAAACCATTTCAAAACTAAACCAAACACAACAAAAATGACATAGAGGTATCCATACCTCTTGGGGACCTCAAATCTCCCAATAAACTTCACAAATCAACTTTTTGCAAGAATTTCTCTTCACCCCTAAGCTCAAAAACGAAAATGAAGAGAAAAGGAAGGGTTTGGGTGGTGGATTGGGAAAGTAAAGTGAAGGTGAGGTGGGGGTTGGGGTATAAGGGGTTGGGTTAAATTAAAATGCATTCCACAAACCCATGGTGTATAAAACACCCCAACATGATATTTAAAAAGGCATTTCACCAAAATGCACCATAATCACAATTAAACTCATGTTTTACAATTAATTGCTAACCATGGCAAATAAATCATGCTAATAACAAGTTTCCCAACATGCACAACATGCACCCTGAAATGCACTCCCGGGTCACCCTTTCATGTGACCATGCATTTCCATAAGATAAATAAATCCAACACATAATTAATTACCACCATAATTAATCATATAAACACAATTAATGCCCAAATTGCAATTAATCATTTCGGGGATATCACAATACTCCCCTACTTATAAGATTTCGTCCTCGAAATCACATGCACTTACCCCCAAAAGAAACTAAACATAATCACATACCAGAGAATAGTTCCGGGTAGTGCTGCACCATATACCGCTCCGTCTCCCACGTAGCCTCCTCGACACCCCTGCGATCCCACTGAACCTTGATCATAGGTATCACTTTGTTCCGAAGTCTACGGTCTGCTCGATCCAGAATTCTAACAGGCCGTTCCACATAAGACACATCGGATTCTAACTGAACCTCGGAAGGCTGTAACACATGAGATGGATCCGGCTCATACTTCCGCAGCATCGATACATGAAACACATCATGTATACCAGATAAAGAAGGTGGCAGAGCTAGTCGGTAAGCTAAAGTGCCAATGCGCTGCAAAATCTCGTACGGTCCAACATACTCGGAGACAGTTTCCCGCGCATCCCAAATCGCACAACGCCTCTGAAAGGCGAGATCTTCAAAAAGACCTTATCTCCCAACTGAAATTCCAGCGGTCTCCGTCGTTTATTCGCATAAGCTTCCTGTCTGTCCTGGGCTGCTTTCATTTTCTGCCTTATCATCTTTATCATTTCTTCCATCTCCCGAATCAACTCCGGTCCTCCGACCGATTTGCGGTCCAAATCATCCCAAATAGCATCAAAGCCTGAAGTACTCCTCGGCAGGTGAGTCACGAAGTCCATGGAAATGTGTTCCCACTTCCACTTCGGTATCTCCAAGCTTCTCAACTCGCCGCCAGGTCTCTGCCTCTCTGCCTTAACCTGCTGGCAGATCAAGCACATGGGTTGATCATTCCACATTTCTGGTGTGTCAATAGTATACATAGACAATGCAAATTGTTTAGATAATTTTAAAATTTCATTCATCCACTAAAATCATTGACTACCCAAGAGTCCATGCTCATGCTTCAGAATTGTTGCAGCTAAATGATCCCTATATGCCTTAATCGAACACATGGGTTGATCATTCCACATTTCTGGTGTGTCAATAGTGAAGCATTCAGCGTACATACACACAAACACACCACAATCCGATTTTCCTTCTAGTTTCTGCACAAGGATCTTCTGCATGGTGCTCCTAAAGAAGATGGGAGAGCAACAGACTTCCGAACCAACCTCCTTTTTCTTTACAACTTTTGAAGAACTGATTGACATTATCTACACTACCAAAATATAGCACAAGTTAGTACCAAGAAAACATAACTCAAGTACACAATAGCTGATAATTCCGTACTATATAACTCCTAATCAAGAAATTTTCCAGCACTCGTAATCAAACATTGCTTAATTTTTACGAAATCCAGAAGAAACTGAAATAAGAAATGAATCGAAAATAAACCAGAAACTGAGCCACGATAAATTTCTCAACTACGCAAAAATAAATCTCATAAATGTACACAAATAACAACGGTTTCCACAACAAGATGGTGAAATATCACATCTGCTAAGTCGATCGATGTCAAGTGTTTGGTGTGCTTTTGGAATTCTTGGGCTTTTTCAATGGTTGGGTTGTTTCTTCTGGGCAGGCGGTTGACACTGGTGCTTAGCAAAACTTCACGGTGGTAGAAACTTAGGGATGAAGTTTACTTAGGATAGGAGGAAAGAATTTGGAGATGAAGGTTGTCGTGATTGGAGGAAGAAATCATGAGAAATTTGGGGGAAATTTTGAACGTTAGATGAAGAATATGATTAAAAGGGTATTTGAGTCAATTATACAGATTATGGACTTGAAAATAAATTTCTTTTCAAATGGGGAGTGTAGAGTTTAGATAATATAATTAGGGACTGAACATAAAAATGAAAGTTGGTTTATAGATTTTTCTGTAAGTGTCCCATTTTTTACACCATCAAAAAATAAGTATCCATATTTTCCTAAAACAATTTCGATGTATGTTGTATTAAGTTTGTGAAGTTTGAGAAAAAGGAGACATATAAAATTTACTGATGAATTTTAAATGTTTAGGTTGATTGTACCCTAATGTGTGCCTTAACTAAATTTTTTTCTTGTTAATTTTTTCTTGGACCATTGAATCTAGTTTTAAGAGGTGAGACATTATCGCCCCCAGGGGCATAGCCGAGTTGGTAAGGTCTGTGGTGACGTAGGGAGTATCCCCTCGGCGCCAGGTTCGATTCCCGTGTGGAGCGCATTCCCTGCTGAAATATTGTGGGGGTGTGCTCTGGGGTCGTGGCCTGTAGGTCCTCTCCCACAGATGTCTGTCAGCTTGGGCACATCTCTCGGTTTACCTGATGGCGGCGTTGAGGGGCCGGTTCCGTCACCCAATGATTAGTCAGACGAAAGTCTGAATACCTTGTAAATCAAAAAAAAAAAAAAAAAAGAAGAAGAAACTCGTCGGTTAATTTTCGAGGTCCATCCCGAAGTTCAAGGCTTCTGTACCCGACAAGATTGATCTCTTTGTAATTCAAACGAATTCAAAAATGTCAACAAATTTGGTTTCACAGATTAGCTTCATGATTATAGATGTCTGAATCTGGAAATAAAAAATAGCAAATAAAATCAATCAAATAATAATTTAAATATCATATTTTGATCGCTATAGTATGGTATGCAAATTGCAATGAAACTATATATGAACAATCATAATTAATACCTTAAAAGTTTAGCTGCGTTCTTCCAAATAGCTTACAGAGCGGATGTAGACGTATGAAAGTTAGTAAAGATAGTTAACCTATAATTTTAGGGGTACACATTATAATTTTTAAGAGATAAAACGTAAATTTTTTTAGATAATGTTTTGTTCGGCCGAAATCGAATTAATTGGCCATGAGCATGATAATAAATGAAATTAATTAATTACTTTTTTTATTTTTGTCAGTTTTTGTTTTAGGGTGTATGCATCTAGATATCTACCTTTTTTGCTATGGTTGGACATTCGGAATGTTTGGAATTTTGTGCCTTCGGTGGCCCGTCAGCTTTTTGCTTCGGCTGACGCTATTTTGTTGGTTAATTGGTGGGTTATCGGCTTAGCTTCTCTGTGGGGACATCGGTTGGTCTTGATTACTAGATTTGTTGGTTTCGTGCGCCATCTGGTGGTATTCTTTGATCAATGGATCTTTACTTGTGATTTGGATAAGATAGCTTGAGCGTTTGTTGGACTTTATCAATTTACGTCTCTCGAATAACGGACTTTGTTCCTTCTGGTAAAAGAAGGCAGCTCCCTCTTTAGGACTCATTCCGGATCACATGGTTTGAGGGGACCAGACGTTGCTCTTGCGGTCTTGGCATCCTTCCAGTCATATTCTAGCGGTTCTGCTTTGATAGCCTCACTTTTATACTGTTTGTATGTTGTTACTTGATGTTGTGGTCTCATTTTTACAGCTTCTCGGTTGTATTTGATATACCCAATCAATGTTTAGCATAAGACTTAAAAAAAACAAAACAAAACAAAACAAAGTAAATAAATAAAGGGAAATTTTCGGGCCGGTATCATTAGGTAAAAGGTTTTTCGGCCCAGTCACCCAATAAAAAGTTCTTTCAACTAAGTCCATTTTTGAATACAATGACCAAACTAACCCCACTTATGAAAACACGCTACACCGCATAATTAATTTTTACATGCACCGCAAGAATAATTTACATGCACCACATGACTCGTTTTCACATGCACCGAGTGAGTAATTTTACATGCACCGCATGAGTAATTTTTACATGCACCGCTCAATTTTACATGCATCGCATGAGTAATTTTTACATGCACCGCTCAATTTTACATGCACTGTACTAGTAATTGTACATGCACCGCATGCGTCGATTTTAACATGCACCGCATGAGTCGATTTTAACATGCACCGCTCAATTTAACATGCACCGCACGAGTAATTTTACATGCATCACATGAATAATTTTACATGCACCGCATTAGTAATTTTAAACGCATCTCATTACTCAATTTTACATGCATCGCATGAGTAATTTTACATGCACCGTATGAGTAATTTTTACATGCACCGCTCAATTTTACATGCACCGTATGAGTAATTCTACGTGCATCGCATG
This sequence comes from Haberlea rhodopensis, assembly GCA_907163345.1. Classification (NCBI taxonomy): domain Eukaryota; kingdom Viridiplantae; phylum Streptophyta; class Magnoliopsida; order Lamiales; family Gesneriaceae; genus Haberlea; species Haberlea rhodopensis. The sequence continues at coordinate 3,943,962 of CAJQUN010000015.1, forward strand.
AGTAATTTTTACATGCACCGTAAGAGCCAATTTTTACATGCACCGCAAAAGTCAATTTTTACATGCACCGCTCAATTTACATGCACCGCGTGAGTCAATTTGTACATGCACCGCTCAATTTACATGCACCGCTCAAAAATATATAGGTATATATATGATTTACATGCACCTCTCAAAAATATATAGGTATATATAAGATTTAAATGCACCGCTCAAAAATATATAGGTATATATATGATTTTCGAAAGTTTCACATGGTTTGAAGAAACAATCTGCACATTTCGAAAGTTTCAATGATGAATAAACCACCAATCGTTCTTGTATCAAATGACCGATTCAACAATATAAGCAACGGGAATGCAAACCGAATGCACGAATTGGAAAAAAGTTCAAAACAACGAGAATGGGGATAAATGAATAATTTCCTCAATTTTTTTAGATTCACGTTTTCTGCCCAAAATTGAGCGTTCAACTTAAGAAAATTAATCTAAAATTCAACGAAAAAGAATTCAATGATTTTAGAAATCACGATCGAAGAACGCGAGGCTAGAACAACTGAAATTCGATCAGAATTAGCCGCTAAACCAGAATTGAAGCAAACACCCAGAGAGTTAGAAACAATTCACGAGAGGAAACAAGGAATCAACAACAATCATAACACAAATTGTAAATACGATCACACAACACAATCTAATAAAGTGATTCCAAATGAAATTATCTCAATTTGTTCGAAGAATCCTTTGCAGAATTGCGGAAAGCAAAAATCAAAAACAAATTAGAAGCTTCAGAGGGCGACGCCAATGGTGGAAATTGGGCAAAGGCTTGGGGATGAAGGTGTAGAGCAATGGTATTTTAATCATAATTAATGGACTAATTATATTAGGATTTGATAAAATGGACTTATTTGAATTAAAATTTTCTAAAAGATAGTTGAAAGAAGATTTTTTTGGGAGATTTAGTTGAAAGATGTTTTGAAAAGTGGTACGTTCTTGTAATTTCCTCATAAATAAATAAAAATTCCTTTTTTTCGTTTCTAAATTATAGGATTTATTTTTTAAAATAATTTTAGAAAATAAAAAATGTCACAAATACCCCGATTTTAAGAACATGACAGTTATACTTTAATCCGTTGCTACCTACAGCAGGGCGGATTAAAGTATAACTGCCATCTTCTTAAAATCGGGGTAGCAGAGGCCCGCTTTTTTATGACCCCCACTGCAGGTTGCTGCGGGGGCTGACAAAAGCATGCAACGGGGTGTCCTTTCCAGCTCATTTTCGCACTTTTTAATCCGAGCTGGTTTCATTTACCGTCTATAAAAACTACCATCCTTCGGTGTATTTTGCATCAATGTTTTCATTTCTCATCTGTAATTCGTCAGTTTTCATTTCTCATCGATAATTCTTCAGTATATTTTGCACCAAATTGTTTCCTCTCCATACATAAATCCTTCGTTCATTTGTTTTTTCAATTCGATCAATTTTCATATTTTCTAAAAATGAATAATATTGAAGTGCTATTATATTTTGGTGGTAATATTATTATCGGGAATGGATCGGTTGAGTATAGCATCCCACCTATCAGACCAATTTGAATTCCATGATCTATTACTTATTGGAATTGGTTCAATTGGTTAATAAAAAATTGAACATCGACCAGTGATGTTTAATACCAAGTTTTCAATCAAATATTCTTTCACGAAAAAATCTTGTTGGAATGAAGTACAAATCAACATTATAGATGATGACGTTGTAGAGCTTATGCAATGTCTAATATGCAGATATTATATCTATATGTCGAAACATAGCCAACTTGCCATGATATCCATTTCGATAAACCGGAATCATGTATTCCATATGTCACTGAAGGACTAAGGAATATAGGGTTACGTGACCAAACATGTACTTCAACTCACAGGGATTTTCAACAAAATCAAGATTCTGCATATTTTGAGCATCAAATTGGATGTTGGGATAAATATATAACTGGCTCGTCCGAAGAAAATCCTGCATATTGGCCGAATGTCGAATGAGGTAGGAATTCTATAAGACAAAATGTTCCACCGGTTCATGATGCCTTTGATGCAGATATTGGTCTGTCAAAGCATACATATATGTTGGCTTCATCTGAATGGCCAATTATAGATGAGGTAATTGAGATATCCATCATGATGCGGTCAGGAGTGAAAGTTAACCCGAAATGTCATCGAGCATGTCTGGAGATGATGAAGATGATATGCATGATGCTGAAGATGATAATATCCATGCATTTCCCGTTCAGGAGACAACATGCCGTGAAAATCCTTGTGGCGTGACACACGAGCATGACACACCATTTTTACAGAACATGAATGGAATGCCACCTTTTTTAATGTGGTCTACGGGGAGCATCTTCCTGATTCTGTTGGTCTACCTTCTGGAACCCGAACGTGGTATTATAATCCGGAGAGAGGAGAGCTATCCGTGAATATGATTTTTAAAGATAAGAAAGATTTGATTGCCTCTGTAAAGGATTACTCCGTCAGAGTTGTTAGGCGTGAGTACAGTGTCGTGGATAGAACTCATACTTTATGAAAATTAAGGTGTAAAAAGAATTCTCTTGCTGTCAGATGTAAATAGGGTCTTCGAGCTCATTTCAAGGCGAAGCTGGGTTATTGGATACTAACAAAATATGGTGGCCCTCATACATGCATCTCTAGTAATGTTGGGATCGACCATCACAATTTAAATCGTAATATGGTGGCCAGTACACTGCTGGGGATTGTGTGACGTGATCCTTCGTACGAGATTAAATATGTCAGAGAGAATGTTAAAGACAAGTATGGCTACGATATCTCGTATACGAAGGCATGGTGAAGTTTAAAACGTGCAGTAGAAAATAAATATTTATGGTACGTTGGAGAGCTCTGTGCGTCTACTTCAAAAATACATGGATGCTTTGTGCAAATACAATACAGGGACAATTGTGGTGTGGAACCATTTAAGATCAAATCCTCGGGCGGTTCATAAGTTAAATTATGTATTTTGGGCTTTCAAGCCGTGCATAGATGGGTTTCGATACTGTTGTCGTATCATTAGTGTCGATGGTACTCATCTTTATTATCGTGAACCTTACAGAGCAATTGAAAGGATTTCATTGGGATCATCATCAGGGACAACAGTAGTTCGTAAGCTTGGTCAGGGTTAACGGATTATATCCTGCTACATGCCCATATCTGTCAACAAAAATTAAAATAGTTAACAAATTGATGTTTTATAAATTTAAGTTAATATATTATATATACCTGGAAAGAATAATAAAGGCCTTGTGATTGTACGCTTTCAAATACATGATGCTCTGCAAATTTGGCGGTACAAGAACGTCAACACTGCACTACCCCAATTATAAGAATTCACCCGGTCGATATCTTGGAGCCTCCAATAATCATTAGGGTGATACAACGGGAGTAGTTTATTACATCCAACTCCAAGCTCATATTTTTGACATAGATGAGATGCAGTGTTGATATAGTGCAGTCATAGATAAATATTCGATGGCTGAAATCCAAGTAAACTTAAACATATATGTTGTCATTCTACCTTTTTGAGTGTGTGATCTACGCTGTGACAGGCTCACCATCGACTCTCAATCCCCAAATAATAGAAACATCTTGTAAGGTGATGGTCGCCTCACATGTTCTGAAGTGAAACGTATGTGTCTCACGGTGACATCGCTCAACCAAAGCAATAATCAAATGATTATCAACAAGTCGATATCCGCACCGCAAAACACCATAAAACACATATTATCTATGTATCTCAAAACACGTTCATCTATAATATTTTGACTATATAGCATATAAGGTTGTCTCTACGCTTTTTTGATATTATACTATCGATGTTATCGACACTAATATCATTTGATATATGTGTTACTTGTAAATATAAAACACTACCGGTTTCTGTGTCGGAATATGATGTCATCCTACAATCAACATAATATTTAACATTAATGAAAATTAAATAAATACAAATATGTATCTGATTATTAAATTAATTATACGTGAAACAAAACAAAGACATACTAACCTTCAAAAATTGATACGTTGAAAAAAGGATTTGTGGAGCTTAGGTAGAGGCGGAGGAATTGAGTTAGAGGAATTGTGGACTGATGAAACGAAGAAATGAGGTAGAGAGGAATTGCGGAAGGATGGAATAAATAGAGCCCCGCTGCAATATGTAGCGGGGCTGGTCAAAGTTGCAGGTCTTCGTTGTAGGTGGCAGCGGATGCCTGCAAAAGTATCTACCGCTGCCACCTGCAACGGGAGCCTACAAAAAAGCATGTCCCTGTTACAGGTGGAAGTGGGGGCCATTCTTTGGCCTCCGATGCCTGCAAAAATATCAGGCCCCGCTGCAGGTAGCAGCAGATTGAAGTAGTATTTTTGAAGTTTTTTTTTTATTTAATTTAAAAAAATACCTAAATTATAGTTAAAAGAATATATATATTACATATTTATTTAATATATTATATGTTACATATTAATAAAACTTCTATAAATTAATAATGTTGGGACCATTAAATTTTATTAATTTAGAGTCGTATTAATTAATCGATAAATTAATTTATTAATTTAAAGAGTGAACAGTCTCAAGAAACTTAAATGAATCAACTCTACCGCTTCATTCACCCCTTTTTCTGTTCCTTTTCTCGCTCAGGTACACGTCCCCAACACTTCAATGGCGCTTGGCATTACACTATCGAAGTGACTCCTCCGCATTGCCGATCGACGCCCTACATACCCGATCCCCCGCCGTTGTATACTCCCCCATTCTGCCACCCGGCCAAATGATACGAGTAAACCCCAGTTTCACCGGACTTCCTCACATCATCCCCTGACTCGGCACCCGATGACTTCTTCCGCCAAAAGGGAAAATTTTGATCCCATCAGTATTCATGTGAAGTTCATCTTTTATTGGTGTTCTTAGTTTTTATATTTAATTTGAATGTGGTCGCTAGATTGAAGTGAGATTTCTTCTTCTTATTATTATGTATGTTTAGGGATGTTCCTTATAAAATCCATCGTTTGGTTTTATTACTATGTCCCATGTTCGTCCAAATATCAAATGCAGTTCTCGGGTTCTTTGTTGAATTTAGCACAATGTGAGTTGGGTCGTTTATTTTTTCTCTTTATTATTTTGTATGGCATTAGATTATTTGGTTTCAATATTTTTGAGACAATATTTCAAATTTATATGTTTGATTTACGTCAATCATTAGGTATCTATATGTCAATAAAGGATAATTTGTAAAGGGGTTGAAGGGTAATTTTCCTATGACCTTTTAATTTTCTGTTGGATTTGAAATAATTTGTTTGATATGAGTCTTGTGATCTATCGCTTTGCTGTTTTACATATAATAGATTCAGCCTTGATTGGGTGGGTCCGTTGGACGATGGTTGCTTAGGTGGCTCCTTCCAGAAGATGTATTGTTGCTATGGTGGTTTGGACGGTGGAAGGTGTCACACCTTAGAATTCAATAATTGTAGGAAGAAAAATTGGCACGAACTTGTTCACCGAAGGGTTTTTACGCCTATATAAACTCATCATCCATCACTTCTGAAAATCATCACCTCATTCTGTAATCTCTTCATATAACAAGCTTTTAAGCATTTGTTTTTGTTTCTGTGAGTTGTGAGGTGATCCTGGAGAGTTTGTAATTCTCGTCTAAAATTTCCAATAAATTGCGTTTGCCTCCCGTGGACGTAAGCAATTGTCGAACCATGTAAATATTCGTGTTTTTGTATGTGTATATGATGTTTACACTTTATTTTTGATATTCTGGCACAACAAATGATATCAGAGCCATGTGTTCGTGAAAATGCCCAAATATTGAAAGTGTACGAAATCGATTTTTGATTACACCACTAGATTCGTCTCGTCGACGGGAGTCCGGAACAATTTTCGGTTCGTAATTTTGACTTCCGAGTCAACGGGAAATCGAATTTAGAGTTTTGAAAAAATTCTGAATTTTTGAATTCAAAAAATTAAGTGCGTGCATGGGTGATTTACTTGGAGAACCGATCCGACACGTAGCCCAAACCCAACCCGGCCCGATCCGACACGTAGCCCAAACCCGACCCGGCCCGACCAAACCACAACCTTCACGAATCCAAGGCCTGTGAGGCCCGAACCAGCGGGCCCAGCCCGAACCGGGCCCGACCCATCCGGTCCAACTGAGCCAAATTGAACCAGATGGTTCGACCGAACCGGCTATGAACCGGTCCAAACCGATCCAACAAGACGATTGATCTCGTCTTTCTAAAATTTCAAACCAATATCCATGGTACCTTGAATATACCGTAGAATCCACTTTATTACATGCCAATGTTCTTTACCAGGGTTGTGCATTTATCGGCTCACCATGCTAACTGCATGAGAAATAGCAGGTCTTGTGCACACCATTGCATACATCATAGCTCCAACAGTATTTGCATAAGGAATGCTATCCATTTGTCTCATCTCAGTATCTGTAGTAGGAGACATCGATGCACTCAGTTGAAATGTGGAGCTAAAGGAGTACTTACGGGTTTGGTATTCCCATCTATTACCAAATCTCTGGAATACACTTCAGATACTGAGTCTGTGTCAGACAGATAGTGCCCTTTATTATGTCTCTCTTGATCTCCATTCCAAGAATCTTTTTGGCCTCTCCAAGATCTTTCATTTCGAACTCTGAGCTCAGCTGAGTCTTCAACTTGTCGATCTCTATCTTGCTTTTAGATGCGACCAGCTTATCATCAACATATAAGAGCAAATAGATAAATGTACAATCTTGGAGTTTTTTCAGGTAGACACAATGATCAAAATGGCTGCGTGTGTACCTCTGTTTCTTCATAAAGCCGTCAAACCGTTTGTACCATTGTCTCGGTGACTGTTTGAGACCATAGAGTGACTTGTCGAGCTTACAAGCCCAACTTTCATGATCGGGAATTTTGAATCCATCAGGTTGAGCCATATAGATCTCCTAGTCCAAAGTTCCACGAAGGAATGCCGTTTTGACGTCAAGATGGGCTAGCTCGAGGTCGAACTGTGCAACCAAAGCTAGTAAGAGTCGAATAGACGAATGCTTGACAACATGTGAGAAAACCTCATCATAGTCTATTCCTTCCTTCTGTGCGTAGCCTTTGCTACTAGTCTAGCTTTGTATCTGATATTGTCTTAGCCTGATGTATCTTCCTTCTTTGCAAAGACACATTTACATCCGATCGCTTTCTTTCCTTTAGGAAGTGGAACCAGCTTCCAAGTTTTATTCTGATAAAGCGATTTCATTTCTTCATCCATCATCGTCTTCTGCACGGTCTTCTTTGTACTATACATAGCTTCTTTATACTTGAACGGAATACCATCTTGATCAATTGGAAGAGCGAACACTAACATATCAGTAAACCGAGCAGGTTTCTGGATAATTCTCTTTGGGCTACTGGTAGCAATATTGTAAGGCCCCAACACTTAAACTCGTCATTAGTTCATTTATGACGTCGTATGTGTATAAATTTTTCATTTTCTTTTCATTCTTTAAAACGAATCATTACTTGTTTCCCATAATCCCAAGACACAAACAAATGCTCAACATAATATGTTCATCTCTGCCAACAAATAGACTCAGGGGTTTCACCCAATATCATCCCCATTATACCACTTTTGCATTGTGGGTTTTTATAAAAATTTGGGCAGAGTCTCCCCGCAAACTGAGCTATCCGAAAATAAAAACTCATCACATAATATAATTCCCGACCAGGGACAACGCAATATTAAACAGAATATAGAAACACAAGTAAATTCCCGGCCAGGGAAGACACAACACTAATAAGACAACAAAAGTGGGTTTCAACACCCTTATACAGTCCATATACACATACAAGTGCTCACAGAAGAGCAACGAATAACTGATACACATCCGGATGCATAATTAGTATAAATACCAACCGCTCAACCTTGTATATCGGCTCAATCACATACTATGCTTCTGGAAGCATCATCCAACAAGGTTCGAGCCTAGTACTCCAAAACAGCATCGTACATGTTGTACCTGTTTCAACAGAAACAGCCCCCACACAGGGTGAGCACACTCCCACTCAATATTCAATCACAAATCAACATATGAAATCATAATGCAACAATTTAGATTATTCAAAACTCATAAAGTATACTCCCTGTACAATTCCGAATCTGTATGGCTTCCATACACTGTTCCTGTTTCAAACTCACGCACTTCATAATGTCAAGTTTAATATTGTCACTGAAAATATAATACTCAACAACACTTATGAATTCAATACAATGACAATATATTATTTATGCTCAAACATAAATAGTTCAACATCAATGTGAATCTGGTTATCCCAATGTAACCCTGGTTATCCCACCATCTCATTCTCGATACTTTCTCATATCGCTCATGCCCACGGCATCACTACTCAACAAGTAAAATTGGATCACGTACCACTACGTGTCCCCATAACTCGTATATGAAACTCAATTAGTAAAGTCAAACACTTACCTGAATCATCATATTCAAAATTGCATGTATACATGAATGTATAGATACTAGATATACCTGCTCGTACGTCACCACGTACCTTATAGTAGACAACATGAACAAGCTATCATCAACGTCCGAAGTCTCCTGTAGAGTCTATATCGAATATCAATTCAATATTAGCTCATAATCCAAGCAATGAACATCCATCAAATAGTTCTTACTTTCATTTCTATATCACAAATCAATAACTCAATATTATGAATCAAATCATAATCAATACTTTGGATGCACACATCCTCACATGAATCATGATATTACATTGGTAATGCAAAACCCCATCATCTCCCACCATCCGCTACATCACACACATGATGCGGGATACACATACCCATACGTGTAAGATCACGCCCAACTCACATAGCAGTTCACTAGACACGCAAGTTCAACAAAGGGAAAGAAAGTGCAAGGTGTATGTATAATAATATACAGCTAGTGTCTAACTAAAACAATCCAATTAAGCCGATTAACATGTTCCACAATTATTCAAACCCACACCGAGGTGATTCAAACCAAGACACGAAAGAAGGGATCCATGAAGATACAAGATTCTACTCTTTTAAATCTAATCCCCTTAATCCCTACATAAAGTCATTTATTGATTAAATTCAACTTTAACACTTTAAAGATGCATTGGTTCCATAATTCTTGATTTAGTACTAATAAGATTTGAAACTCAATAAATTGACATAATCATTAATACATCATGCTATCCACTTGAGCATAATCATCACCATAACTCTATTCCATGTCAACACATACTAGCATGTATCTAGTCTTCACCTTTTAACAACAATGACACTAAATCACGACATTTAATCACCAATTCATTTTCAACAATTATCCGTTCAATAATGTGAGTTATGATTAAATCCCTACAATTAATAACATTTTCATGCTATCAAATTCCCAATTGTTCATACTCAATTTATCGTCACATAACCGCCTTAACTCATCACACTAATTTAAGTTAACCTTTTACATTAACAAAACATCATCCAACCACAAGGCACAACATATATAGAAGTCTTGTACCTATACCAATACATGTTGGAATACACATTTTCTTGTATAAACTTCACCTACACACACTAATACATGCTGGATACAAACACACACACACAGAACACACACGAACACACACTAATCTGCACACAGAACACACACACGCACACACACTGCTGCACACACTAGCAACCCTTCAAAAAAAGGCAGCAAAATCGAACCAAAGTTCATCAAAAATTCGAGGGATTTCAGGGGAATAACGACTAAGGGACGACGAGAATTACCCACAAAACAATCGGAAGAAAATCGCTCCAAAATCGGATGAAATCGCGATTTTCACCGCGGCGCTTCCTTGCAAGATCCGGACGCAATCCTTGACGAAACTTCGCGATATTGGTATGGAAAGAAGCGCCTGTGAGATACGAAGGCGGTGGCGGTTCGGACGCGCCGGAAGGAGCTCGGACGGCGGCGGGCGCGGCGGTTTAGTGGCGAAGGGTCGAGCAGCAGCGAAGGAAAGAAGGGTTCGGGTTCTGTGTGCGTGTTTTTACACCTTTCAATGTGTGTCCGAAAATGCCAACATAACATATTTATTTTTTTGTATCCTAACCCGGTTTTGTACATCGAAGTGTCACCGGTACACTGATAATTTATTTTTAGACAACGATTGGGATTTATACACACCCCAAAAACCCAAAACTTAAATTCTTCATTTTAATTAATTTATCTCTAAAATATTATCGGAGTATATTTTACAATCTCAAAATATTTTAGGATCCGATTAATTTGCCAGTTGACCTTCACTTGGTCAATTCCACTTCTAATTAATTCTAAAATTAATTATCAATAAAATCCAAATCATATTTAGTCCAACAAATGTAGGGATGGCAACGGGGCGGGTTTGGGACGGGTTTGGCCAATCCCAGGACCCGCCCCGCTACACATAAAACCCATACCCGCCCCGCCCCGCTTAGACCCGCCGGGTTCGCGGGTTTACCCGCCCCGCCCCGCAAACAATTTTTTTTTTTATAAAAAAAAAAAAATTTGGTAGAAATTAATTTTGAAACACAAAAATTGAGTTTTGAGATTGAATTTAATGTTTTCCTCTAGTAAATATTTATAATAAGCATCGTAAAACTATCTTTAAACTATCAAATATTTATTATTTAGTTTTTATTCCATTCAAAATGTTCAACTTCTTTACCATAAACACATGAATTTTGATATGAAATTAAACAATAACACATTATTGTACAATCAAAGAAGTGAAATGTATATTCAATATTAATTTTTTTTTTAAAAAAAAATTAAAAATGCGTAGCGGGGCGGGTGCGGGGCGGGTTCGGCCAATCCCAGGACCCGCCCCGCCCCGCTTCCAAACCCGATTGAAGCGGGTTTGGACCCGCCCCGGCGGGTCGGGTTCAATACGGGTCCGGGTTTGGACCCGCCCCATTGCCATCCCTAAACAAATGATTAATAATAATCTGGACATCACAATTCTCCCCAACATATAAAATTTTGTCCTCTAAATTTCAACGCATGCTTACCATAAAAGCCAACTGTAAAATTTACGTACCGTATATAGCTCAAGATAGAGACTTTACCATCCGTAGGATGACAGTCATCGGAATCATCGTGGCTCACACATGTGCCCCATTGCACCAAGGATCGCAAGAAGTGTTTAACCGTCAAGCTTCTTTGTCATACCTCACCACCTGTGTACTTTCATCGACACAATTCCATTGCACAATCTTATTTCCCGTCATGTACTTTTATCACAGTACCCATCATATAATCTCGTTAAATCATGCAATCCATGCTTTCATGTATATTCAAGAATATATGACAATACATCAACATTTATCTTAATTAACTTCATACATGCGTCGTTGCAAATGTATGCAACTTATCCTCACATCATCACCATCATCCGTATGAAGTAACGGTACTCTTGAGCCTTTACGCATCAATCTTTCGTATATCATCTCCTGGCTATTATCTGGTGCAAGGTATTGACTAGAAAACCCATTAGTCATTCTCACATACGTATATACGCATTATACACACCCATAGCCACAGACCATCAATATCAATCATGATAAATGGCTTAACACCAATATTTTCATGTCACGATTATACCCATCTAACACAAGGCATCAACATCAATATCGAATAGTTCGTGACATACCTTTGTAGATGGAATCATCTACAATACACAATGGCACCATAATATCATGTTAATCACAGCACTCACATACTCTTAAGTATCAACATTTCCATATTACTTCACCCAATTATTATCTGTCATAGGACAAGTACCAAAATAATCCCGTTAGTATTTCTCAAATACTAGTAACATAACACGTACCTTGTCATTTACGCATTTCGACATCCATAATGTTTCTGTCATCAAACACTAATTCCTGTATCATAAGTTTCTCGCAGTTCTATACACAACATGTTACTGCACACTATCACATAGGGTGATTGAAATTTAACATAAGAATCAGTTGCATGCTTTAATGACGCAATTTATATCAATCTTTAACTCATCCTCGAAACATAATAGTTCATTAATCATGAATATTCACAATGAACACATGTCCACACACGACATTCGTAGTAATCACTCGTCATCCCGTGACATACTCATGACATCCCGTGACACACTCATTAAACTCATGTCTATCTGATTGTATTCCATTCAACATAATAGGTGATTAATCAATTATTAATCCCACCACATACAAAACTAGCATGCTTTCACAACAATAATTATTGTCACACAATGATTAACATCTATTTTCAATATCTCATCACTACACACCGTAGATATGAGAGTGCTATCACAGAGGTTACACCCCTTCTTGCCTTATTACCGCAATAAAGGATGAACGACACATCTAGGTTCCACTTCAATTCTATTATCAACTTTTCTACATGTACATGATTTCAAAATCGATATGAATCAACAAAATAACTCGAATCAACATATATCAATATGTTCAACCAACTGAAACGGTTTACCTCGATACTTTGTCCTCCTGGACCGATCCAATATCCTCTTGGGCCTGAATCACATATACCCAATGAGCAATAACATAACTGTACATAGCACAACTTCTATTGCCATCTGCAATCAAAGCATCATCAATACTCATTGCTAACACAATTGCGATACAACAGCATTCATCGTTAATCACAATAACGGTACTAAAAATATTCATTGCTAACACATAGCAATGCATCAATCTTCATAATGTTCATCGCCACTACTGGCATACATATAATATCCATAATCACAATGAATATACATTCTTAAAAACAACAAGACGTAATAACACTTACTGTCCACAGTTGATCCACACCTGATCTTTTAAACTGTCCATGCTCTCAACATTAATATTCCACAAAATATGATTTCATATCAATACACAAATTGATATACTCACCATCAACAGAATAGCGGAATGAGACGTCGCAATATATATAATCGGCGGCAAGAACCATCGCCATGGAATCCGTGGAATGCACCATCGATAAACACATGTCTGGCGGCATGAGCCATCGCCATTGACATAGCGGAAGGAGGCATCACTATACATGTACCCGGCGGCATAAACCATCGCCAATCAATATAGCGGAATGAGACATCGCTATCAATACACATGGCGGCATGAACCATCGCCAACCAATATAGCGGCATGAATCATCGCCAACCAATATAGCGGAATGAGACATTGCTATCAATACACATGGCGGCATGAACCATCGCCAACCAATATAGCGGAATGAGACCTCGCTATCAATACACTTGGCGGCATGAACCATCGCCAACCGATATAGCGGAATGAGACTTCGCTATCAATATCGATAATGTGGTTGTTCCGGTCTTGTTATAGCAGCGGAATTTTAGGACCCCTCGCTTCGACATATAGCAGCATCATATGATATCCCTCGTTTCGACAATGACAGCGGCATGTTACCTCGCTTAGACATGACAGCGGCAAATATCATACTACCATCGCTTCATATGACAGCGGCAAGTACCTCATTCGCTCGAATATAACAACTACCGGAACTTCCACTAGCTCCATGTACCTGCATCCAGGTTAATACAACAGTTCACAAATATAACGATCGATACCACATTCCAGTTATAACCACAATATTCCACATTAATCACTAGAATTGTGACTGTTCCGGTCCCAATACAACAGCGGAATTTTAGGACCCCTCGCTTCGACAATGACAGCGGCATGTTACCTCGCTTAGTCATGACAGCGGCAAGTACCTCCCTCGCTCGGAGCTAAAGGCTACCGGAACATTCATCAATTCTACCACAATAATCAAACACAACAATTGGTTTCATTATCACAATATATCACTATCATTTCACATATATCATCACATGTAAGGATCCACTATCCACGATATACATAATCAAAGGTGTAACACGTTTTACCGTCCGAAGCCCGTACGTCTCACCTTTCCTGATTTTCCTACAAAATCAGATCCTTTAACATGAAGTGCTAGACATCACCATTAATGCCATCACATCGCATTCTACACGATTCCTGCAATTATAATGATTAGCACCACTTTTCATATCATAAAAGCACATAAACAACTAGTTGTGTCATACAACATTAATGCCATCATGCATAAATATGTGCTATCAATAACTTCCTAGGCCCTTAACAGCCCCAAAGAGCAACCACTGCTCTGATACCACTAATGTAAGGCACCAACACTTAAACTCGTCATTAGTTCATTTATGACGTCGTATGTGTATAAATTTTTCATTTTCTTTTCATTCTTTAAAACGAATCATTACTTGTTTCCCATAATCCCAAGACACAAACAAATGCTCAACATAATATGTTCATCTCTGCCAACAAATAGACTCAGGGGTTTCACCCAATATCATCCCCATTATACCACTTTTGCATTGTGGGTTTTTATAAAAATTTGGGCAGAGTCTCCCCACAAACTGAGCTATCCGAAAATAAAAACTCATCACATAATATAATTCCCGACCAGGGACAACGCAATATTAAACAGAATATAGAAACACAAGTAAATTCCCGGCCAGGGAAGACACCACACTAATAAGACAACAAAAGTGGGTTTCAACACCCTTATACAGTCCATATACACATACAAGTGCTCACAGAAGAGCAACGAATAACGGATACACATCCGGATGCATAATTAGTATAAATACCAACCGCTCAACCTTGTATATCGGCTCAATCACATACTATGCTTCTGGAAGCATCATCCAACAAGGTTCGAGCCTAGTACTCCAAAACAGCATCGTACCTGTTGTACCTGTTTCAACAGAAACAACCCCCACACAGGGTGAGCACACTCCCACTCAATATTCAATCACAAATCAACATATGAAATCATAATGCAACAATTTAGATTATTCAAAACTCATAAAGTATACTCCCTGTACAATTCCGAATCTGTATGGCTTCCATACACTGTTCCTGTTTCAAACTCACGCACTTCATAATGTCAAGTTTAATATTGTCACTGAAAATATAATACTCAACAACACTTATGAATTCAATACAATGACAATATATTATTTATGCTCAAACATAAATAGTTCAACATCAATGTGAACCTGGTTATCCCAATGTAACCCTGGTTATCCCACCATCTCATTCTCGATACTTTCTCATATCGCTCATGCCCACGGCATCACTACTCAACAAGTAAAATTGGATCACGTACCACTACGTGTCCCCCATAACTCGTATATGAAACTCAATTAGTAAAGTCAAACACTTACCTGAATCATCATATTCAAAATTACATGTATACATGAATGTATAGATACTAGATATACCTGCTCGTACGTCACCACGTACCTTATAGTAGACAACATGAACAAGCTATCATCAACGTCCGAAGTCTCCTGTAGAGTCTATATCGAATATCAATTCAATATTAGCTCATAATCCGAGCAATGAACATCCATCAAATAGTTCTTACTTTCATTTCTATATCACAAATCAATAACTCAATATTATGAATCAAATCATAATCAATACTTTGGATGCACATATCCTCACATGAATCATGATATTACATTGGTAATGCAAAACCCCATCATCTCCCACCATCCGCTACATCACACACATGATGCGGGATACACACACCCATACGTGCAAGATCACGCCCAACTCACATAGCAGTTCACTAGACACGCAAGTTCAACAGAGGGAAAGAAAGTGCAAGGTGTATGTATAATAATATACAGCTAGTGTCTAACTAAAACAATCAAATTAAGCCGATTAACATGTTCCACAATTATTCAAACCCACACCGAGGTGATTTAAACCAAGACACGAAAGAAGGGATCCATGAAGATACAAGATTCTACTCTTTTAAATCTAATCCCCTTAATCCCTACATAAAGTCATTTATTGATTAAATTCAACTTTAACACTTTAAAGATGCATTGGTTCCATAATTCTTGATTTAGTACTAATAAGATTTGAAACTCAATAAATTGACATAATCATTAATACATGACATGCTATCCACTTGAGCATAATCATCACCATAACTCTATTCCATGTCAACACATACTAGCATGTATCTAGTCTTCACCTTTTAACAACAATGACACTAAATCACGACATTTAATCACCAATTCATTTTCAACAATTATCCGTTCAATAATGTGAGTTATGATTAAATCCCTATAATTAATAACATTTTCATGATATCCAATTCGCAATTGTTCATACTCAATTTATCGTCACATAACCGCCTTAACTCATCACACTAATTTAAGTTAACCTTTTACATTAACAAAACATCATCCAACCACAAGGCACAACATATATAGAAGTCTTGTACCTATACCAATACATGTTGGAATACACATTTTCTTGTATAAACTTCACCTACACACACTAATACATGCTGGATACAAACACACACACACAGAACACACACGAACACACACTAATCTGCACACAGAACACACACACGCACACACACTGCTGCACACACTGGCAACCCTTCGAAAAAAGCGAGCAAAATCGAACCAAAGTTCATCAAAAATTCGAGGGATTTCAGGGGAATAACGACTAAGGGACGACGAGAATTACCCACAAAACAATCGGAAGAAAATCGCTCCAAAATCGGACGAAATCGCGATTTTCACCGCGGCGCTTCCTTGCAATATCCGGACGCAATCCTTGACGAAACTTCGCGATATTGGTATGGAAAGAAGCGCCTGTGAGATACGAAGGCGGTGGCGGTTTGGACGCGCCGGAAGGAGCTCGTACGGCGGCGGGCGCCGCGGTTTAGTGGCGAAGGGTCGAGCAGCAGCGAAGGAAAAAAGGGTTCGGGTTCTGTGTGCGTGTTTTTACACCTTTCAATGTGTGTCCGAAAATGCCAACATAACATATTTATTTTTTTGTATCCTAACCCGGTTTTGTACATCGAAGTGTCACCGGTGCACTGATAATTTATTTTTAGACAACGATTGGGATTTATACACACCCCAAAAACCCAAAACTTAAATTCTTCATTTTAATTAATTTATCTCTAAAATATTATCGGAGTATATTTTACAATCTCAAAATATTTTAGGATCCGATTAATTTGCCAGTTGACCTTCACTTGGTCAATTCCACTTCTAATTAATTCTAAAATTAATTATCAATAAAATCCAAATCATATTTAGTCCAACAAATGATTAATAATAATATGGACATCACAAATATAATCATGTACTGATGCTGAATCTGGTGTCTTCGTTTGAACGGAATCATCAATCTGATCGTCCGAGTCTTCTTCAGGATGATCATCAATCTGAACAGGTTGGTCTGGAATTGTGGGAATTTCAAACTCCACCTGCAACTGAGAGCTCGGATCTTGGTTCTCTATCTCTGTCTTTGTCTGGTTCAGCATTACAGATTCGTCAAAGGTAACGTCTTGGCTCAAGACAATCTTCTTTGACTCAGGGTTCCATAGACGGAATGCCTTAACTCCTTCACTAGAGCCCATGAAAATAGCTTTATCGGCTCTAGGTTCCAACTTTGATTTTCTGATGTGAAAGTATGCGGGACACCCAAATATATGCAGAGAATCATAATCAGAAACGGGTCATCCAGACCATACCTCCTTTGGAGTTTTTCTGTCTAGTGCAGAAGTTGGTAGCCTGTTGATGATATAAGAGGCATATGACAAGGCTTCAGCCCAGAATGCCTTGCTGAGTCCAGATTGGGATAACATGCAGTGGACTTTATCAATCAGAGTACGATTCATCCGTTCTGATACACCATTTTGATGTGGCGTGCCTGGTACGATGAAATGTCTGATTTGTATTCTCCACCATTATCATATCTGAGCCTCTTTATCTTTCTTCCGGTTTGGGTTTCTATCATCTTCTTCCAGTTGAGGAAGATGTCTAGAACTTCATCCTTGTGCTTCATTGTATATACCCAGACATATATGGAGAAATCATCTATAAATGTAACAAACCAACGTTTACCTCCTAATGAAGCGTTCTGAGAAGGTCCCCAAACATCGATGTGCACATAGTCCAGTATCCCTTTGGTACTATGGATAAGGTACCAAACTTGACACGTGTTTCCTTTCCCAAGACACAATGTTCACAGAAGTCAAGTTTTCCACCTTTGGCACCTTTCAGGACACCTCGATTCACTAAATTTTACAAAGCCTTCTCACCAGCATGTCCTAAGCGCATATGCCATAGCCGTGAGGTATCAGGTGAATCATCTCCGGTGCTAGTGGAGACTGCAGCTCTCCCAGAAAATGTATGACCATCCAAAAAATATAGATTTCTTTCTCGAGTACCTTTCATCGCTAAGAGTGCACCTCGTACAACTTTTAGAATTCCGACGTCCATGGTTATTTTGTATCCATTTGACTCAAGGACTCCAAGTGATATCAGGTTCTTCTTCAGATCAGGAGCATATCTCACCTTTGTAAGTTGTTTGATCGTACCGTCGTGCATCTTCAAGCGGACTGTACCAATGCCTTTTGTCTGACAGGCATTATCGTTGCCCATGAGAACAACTCCACATATGTTAAGAACAACCAGAATCCAGAATCCATCTATCATATGAATTGAATGAAGATGATGAAACCGAGAATGCCGAGTCATCTTCATTGTTAGAATTTTGTTGTAACACGTTCGCATTTGACTTATCCTTGTTAGGACAATCCTTCTTCCAGTGCCATTTCTGATAACAATATGCACATTCATCCTTTGCAGGACGTCTTCATGTTGATTCTTCTCTAGACTTCGATCTGGGTCTGCCTCGTTGTTATTTCTCCCTCTGGATACCATCAATGCATCAGATGTGGTATCTATATGATCATGCTGGTATTTCCTCCGATATTCATTGTTTACCAACGCATTGGAAACATCCATGAATTTGACTTTTTCTTTGCCGTATAACAAAGTCGTGGTCATATGATCATAAGATTCTGGTAGAGAATTTAACAATAGTAACGACATATCTTCATCTTTAACTTCCAGATTTTACAGATCAGCAATAATTTGTTGAAATTATCAAGATACTCTATTATTGGCATATCTTTCTTATACTGAAACAAAAAAAAAAGCTTCTTTTTCAGATAGACCGGTTCTCTATGCTTTTCATCATGTACTTGTCCTCCAGTTTCTTCCAGAGACTCGTTGTTGAAGTCTCTTTCATGGCAAAGTATTTTTTCTCCTTGGATAAGCAGAGCCGGATCGTGCCGCAGGCTTGCCGGTTGACATAGTTCCAATCCTCAAGTGACATGTCATTGGGCTTGTGTGAGAACCCGGTTTTTCCAACCAAGTCAAATAACTAGAGTTTTGGTCAACTCAACTACACGATGTTTTGGTCTGCTCAGCTACCCGAAATTTAGTCAAAAACAACTACTTGATATCAAGATAATATTATAATTAAATGATAATATTGAATTATGTTAAAGATAACAATGAGTCACATTATCCCAATCTTGTAGATAGCAAAATACTTGATAGATAATAATCTAGCTTACAAAATATTAGATAGATGACATTTTCAAATTCAAAATACTTAACAGAAAAGCATGAGTTAATAATACTAATAAATAATTTGTGGATAATTAGGAATCATGTCATTATATTTATTAGCCAATAAAACACTTAAAAGAGATAAATCCTATTTGCTTTAATCTTGTAGACTTTTAGCTAATCCTAGAACTTAGTATTTTTATAATTAGAGTTTGTATATGTGATAAGATAATATTGGGTTTATATATTCAATCTTTTAGACTTTTAAAACAATTAAAAGTGTGGAGATAATTGAAAATACTATTAAAGAATAATAAGTGATCTTTTATCAAATATCTTAGCTAGTAAATCACTTAAGTAAATAATCTCGTAAATTACACAACACTTGTTAAATAATTAGCTAGATTCCAAAATGATTGTGAGATAATTATTTGAGATACAAAATACTCAATAGATAATTTTCTATCAAATATTTGTTAGATAAATTCAAATTATAAAGATAATAATGAGTCTATTATTTAGATTTAGGAAAGAATAATAGAATAATAGCTAGATTATAATAATATGATAGATAATCTTTTAAAATTTTAAAAGATTTAAGAGATAAACATTGGTGAATAATAAAAGGCAAGCTACAAGTCCTCAATCACCAATATCACCTAATCAATCTATAAAATTTAGTTTACAAAAATAAGAAGATATAATATGATATGATTGATTATCTAGAATCTTCCTTAATAGTTGCAACCTATTTAATTAAGAATTGAGAGTCAACCAATTACCTCACAACCTACACAATTTTCGAAACACACACTAGCACACACTAGAAGGTGTGAAATTTTCAGCAAGGAAAGGAGAGGAAATTCATCACGTTTTTGCCACCCAAATTCATTGAAACACGCAAGAATCGTTTCCGATATCTGTAAGTGGGTTTTTGCTAGTTATTCGTTTCGTTTTGAAAATAATATGTATGTTTTTAAGTTCTCAATCGATATGAACTATGTTGAAATTAAGAAAATTATTAATTTGTAAGCACTTTAAACTTTGAAATCTGATTGGAAATGGATTCATTTATGACCCTGATGCGGTGGGATATAACTGTTTACATGACCTTATACGGTGGTTAACCGTTGTTTCTGGAGTTTCCATACCCTTTATTCGTGGGTAAGCTGATGCATGACCTCATCTCTAGGAGGGATAAGTCTAGAGACTGATATCCGTACCAAGAGGAAACTAGATAATTTGTTGTGCTTAACGTATATGAAAATTATGAATGATATGATATGTTATGTTATGGCTCGATGGAGCAATCATGTTAAGATGCATTCATATCAAGATTACGTTTGAAATATGTTTTGGAAAATTATGAAAAAGTATTATTATCATATCGATTGGCCCCTGCTTGCTGGGTGTTTACCAAAACGCTCACCCCTTACATCCACTCCCCAGATATAAGTGAATCAAAATCGAGAGGAAGATCAAAATCAATTTTGGAGATGGTGAATTAGATGCTATTGTTCAGGATGCCGTTGCCAGTAATTTATGAAGCTTCCGCTGATATTTGTAAGAATTGTTTATTTATTTCTGGAATAATAGACTGGTTTTCGTAGAATTCTGTATTACGAGGCTTGTTGATTTTGAAGTGTATTTAGAATCAACGCCGGTGTTATCGACCCCGGTCTCGGGGCGTGATATTTTAGTGGTATTAGAGCGAACCAGGTTCCATAATCCTGCTGGGAAAGATTCTGGTTGATAAAAATACCAGATTATTAGTCCAGTTAAAATAGACTAAATTTAGTAAAGTGAAAATCAGTTGGGTATATTTGGATCTGCTCACGATTGGAAGAATATCAGTTTGGATTAAATCTAAAATCGAACCAATAAAGTTAAAATAATAAACAAATAATAAATAAATGAATAAAATAAAATAAAAAGATTGAAGAACATAGCAATAGAACTTGCCGTCGCCGCCAGTCTTGCCGTCGCCGCCTACTTCGTCGGAAGACCAGTCATCGCCTCCTCTTGACGATGACACTGCCCAAAGATCAGAAGATCCCGGCAAGGATTGCTCCTTTAATTGTTCAAAAAAAAAAATTCGAAACCCTTGTCACCCAAATCCTTCGCGCAGCGTGCTTCGATACGTCTCATGGCGCGGCAGCTGCCAGAAACGCGCACTGGAATCCTCTTCTATACCGCACATCGATCAAAGGGAACAACTCAATTGACGATAATATCCTCCCCTCGATCCAGATTCAGTCGATGTTCAAGCTCGCCCATGAACCCTAGACACCGGAAATTCGGCGTTCGATTTATTACTCATTGGAATATTTTTTTCAAATCGAACTTCAGTTACAGATTGCAATATCATGCTTGTAAAAAAACGCTCTATCAATGTAAGAAAACAATCAACGGTCGATGATGATTTTGAAGATTATTGTCGTGCCCAAGAACCCTAAACTCGAAATTTCGTTCCTCGATTTCGTCTTCATGGTTACGTAGTTTTCCAATTACATCTGGATGATGAACCTTCGCAAAGTATACATTAAAAGCCCTCTGCCAATTATGCACTCCAGCAGCTGAACGATTACCAATTGCAGATCCAAGCCGCGCTTGTTTAAGAACCCTAAAGTTCTGAAATTTCAAATCTCGTTTTCTCCGCCACCAGCACACTAAGATTCAATTCCTTTCGGCCCCAAGTTTTACGTCTAATGGGCAATTCAATTTCATCGTCAATTGCGAACAACGATTTCTGGAGTCACGACCGCCACACCAGCCCAACCGGACCAAATTCCCCAAAATGTTATTTCTAAGTTTTTCTTTGTATCACCATTGGACTATCCACACTCAAGTATATAACATGTTATATCTTATTTAGTGGGACATATAAGTTAAAATATATCTATCTTATTTTGGGTTTAAGATTACAAACTCAAGATTCCTTGTTTTTGATACACTCAATTCTTTGAATTTTTTTTTTTTTTTTTGGGCTAGTTTTGTGCAACCACCCCGATATTTTGAGTTCATATTTTATTGGCATCATATTCTTCATTGAAATAATTTATTTCAAATTTTGTCTCAATCCAATAAACTTTATTTCTAGTGAAATCTCATGTTAACTCGAATAGTGAACTTGCTTTCCTTATTCTGATTTTTCTCCTATTATGATCCTTAGAACTTAAGTAGATGTTATATTATACCTTGTTGGGACACATAAGATAATAGATATATCTCCCTATTGGGTATAGATTATGGCAAAGCATGCCCATGATTTTAATATTTTGGTTCGAATAAGAAGATGATAGATTCATCTCTTAGAATTCATTAAGGAAATTAGAAATACATTTTCAGCATTTCAATGATTCTTTTGAAATCCGATCAAATTTGTTTCGATCAATGAAGTTATTTGTCTTTCTTCAAATTTATTTCTGATATTCTTTTGAACTCATTTATCATTGACAAAATCATTTGTTGACTTTAGATCCTTGCTAGTTTAACTCCAATATTCTTTTGAATTCTCAAACCATACTTGGTGAACCATATATAGTGGCAACTCTTGTCAACTGCACACATAACTAAATCTAGACTCTGATATTAGTTAGCAATAGAGCTTTCCACACTTTCTAATTCATCTGAACATATTAGAGTTCGATGCTATTTTAGGAATGAACGAGTTAGCAAGACATCGCGCCTTAATTGACATTGTCAGCTTATTTTATTTCATCCCTAGACATTCCATTCTGCACTCTATTTTGTTCCTTTTCATATAATCTCGTGTTCAAAGTGAAAACACACTTTTACTTCCAGCGTGTTTCAATCATACTCTTTTATCGGAAGAGTTATGGCAATCTAATATTTGTATTATGGAGTTTCTTCATCAATTTTGGAATAGTCTCATTTGTTCGAATAGTTACTCAACTATTGATTCACTTTGAAAGTATTATCATATCCTCATCTATTTTAAATTGTTTGGATTTTTGAAACCTATTTTAATTGTGATGCACTCCTTCAATCATTCCCTCTGATCTTCACAACAAATTTTTTTTATCTTCATAATAACCCATTATATTAGTTGGTTAATGTGGTTATCATTTTTCATCAAAGCTGATACTTGATCATTTTTTTTTTAGACTTCATGTTCGTTTGAGTTTTATATAACCTTGATTTTCTTCATATCAAGAATTATTTGTGCCTACCATCTTTGCAAAACTTATTCTTAGTTGGTGAACAAGATCACATATTTGTCTTTATTTTCAATTCTTTGGAATTATCATTTATCCCCTTTACATGAACATGTATCCTAAAATGATGCATGTCGTCCTTGCGAATTCTTTTAGCAAACAATCATTTTTATTGATTGGTTCAGCTCACCAAGAGTTGATAATTTTTTGTTACTTCACTTTCTTTTGAGCTATAATCTTTTACCTATTATTGATTCGTTTGACAAAGCAAATACATTCAAATTTCAAACCCTATTCACTTGTTTTCTTAAAGTTAAGGCACCTTCATTAGAGTATGTGGCAAAAGCACGATAGAATCAATATCTGTAAATATAAATTTTGGTCCAATTAGGTTAGAGCTCGATCGAGACTATAAACCAATAGATGTAGAAAGTTGGTCTCGACAACTTTTATCAGCGGCCCAAGATTGGACGACGACTTTGGAAGAGCTTTTGATAAGCGATGGTTGATCAAGTGACACTTAGTGTCATATATGAACTACAAACTGATGGTTAGATTGAGAAGACAATTCAGACCCTCGAAGATATATTACGAGCTCGTGCTTTAGACTTCAGTGCAAATTGGAGCAAACTTTTACCCGTAAACAAGCTGATATCAACCTCACTATCATGATAGAATCGGATGGCGATGAACGAAGATATTTACTAAAGAAAATACCGATCACCTAATGTTGAGACAAAGTAAGTAAGAATACCATCAACAGACTTGGACCCATCCAAGCATTCGTGAGCAAAGTTATAATCGTCAAAGCAACTCAAGGTAGCACATGATCGTCAAAAGAGCTGAAGTCACTGACAAAGTTTATGAAGGATGTTATTCGGCATTACAAGATAGGAAAAATTGAGTCCAAGATACAAAGGTTGCTCAAGATTTTAGAAAATGTAATAACATTAACTCTACCACCCAGACTATCGAAGAAAATGATGTCTTCCACATATCATAAATTGTAAGTACATTACCGACCTGAATCACGTGCTTGAAGCTGGATCTTCAGTAGCTCAAGGGAACCTGATGAAAATCTAAAGTACGAAGAAATCTCGACTCGAATCGTAGGTTCAAAGGACCAAGTGTTGAGACGAAATATTATTTTCTAAGTCAAAGTTCAGTGTTCAAACCATACGGAAAGAGAAACTGCTTGGGAACTAGAAGAATAGAAACATGACAAACACCCTTATCTTTTCAATATCAAACTAACTCTCAAGCCATAAATACCCTTATCCTCTAAGGTTAAACTCGCTCAAGTTTCGAGGACGAAACTTCCAATAAGGATGGAGGAATGTGAGAACCCGGTTTTTCCAACCAAGTCAAATAACTAGAGTTTTGGTCAACTCAACTACACGATGTTTTGGTCTACTCGGCTACCCGGAATTTAGTCAAAAACAACTACTTGATATCAAGATAATATTATAATTAAATGATAATATTGAATTATGTTAAAGATAACAATGAGTCACATTATCCCAATCTTGTAGATAGCAAAATACTTGATAGATAATAATCTAGCTTACAAAATATTAGATAGATGACATTTTCAAATTCAAAATACTTAATAGAAAAGCATGAGTTAATAATACTAATAAATAATTTGTGGATAATTAGGAATCATGTCATTATATTTATTAGCCAATAAAACACTTAAAAGAGATAAATCCTATTCGCTTTAATCTTGTAGACTTTTAGCTAATCCTAGAACTTAGTATTTTTATAATTAGAGTTTGTATATGTGATAAGATAATATTAGGTTTATATATTCAATCTTTTAGACTTTTAAAACAATTAAAAGTGTGGAGATATTTGAAAATACTACTAAAGAATAATAAGTGATCTTTTATCAAATATCTTAGCTAGTAAATCACTTAAGTAAATAATCTCGTAAATTACACAACACATGTTAAATAATTAGCTAGATTCCAAATGATTGTGAGATAATTATTTGAGATACAAAATACTCAATAGATGATTTTCTAAGATATCAAATATTTGTTAGATAAATTCAAATTATAAAGATAATAATGAGTCTATTATTTAGATTTAGGAAAGAATAATACAATATTAGCTAGATTATAATAATAGGATAGATAATCTTTTAAAATTTTAAAAGATTTAAGAGATAAACTTTGGTGAATAATAAAAGGCAAGCTACAAGTCCTCAATCACCAATATCACCTAATCAATCTATAAAATTTAGTTTACAAAAATAAGAAGATATAATATGATATGATTGATTATCTAGAATCTTCCTTAATAGTTGCAACCTATTTAATTAAGAATTGAGAGTCAACCAATTACCTCACAACCTACACAATTTTCGAAACATACACTAGAACACACTAGAAGGTGTGAAATTTTCAGCAAGGAAAGGAGAGGAAATTCATCACATTTTTGCCACCCAAATTCATTGAAACACGCAAGAATCGTTTCCGATATCTGTAAGTGGGTTTTTGGTAGTTATTCGTTTCGTTTTGAAAATAATATGTATGTTTTTAAGTTCTCAATCGATATGAACTATGTTGAAATTAAGAAAATTATTAATTTGTAAGCACTTTAAACTTTGAAATCTGATTGGAAATGGATTCCTTTATGACCCTGATGCGGTGGGATATAACCGTTTACATGACCTTATATGGTGGTTAACCGTTGTTTCTGGAGTTTCCAGACCCTTTATTCTTGGGTAAGCCGATGCATGACCTCATCTCTAGGAGGGATAAGTCTAGAGACTGATATCAGTACCAAGAGGAAACTAGATGGTTTATTGTGCTTAACGTATATGAAAATTATGAATGATATGATATGTTATGTTATGGCTCGATGGAGCAATCATGTTAAGATGCATTCATATCACGATTACGTTTGAAATATGTTTTGGAAAATTATGAAAAAGTATTATTATCATATCGATTGGCCGCTGCTTGCTGAGTGTTTACCAAAACGCTCACCCCTTACATCCACTCCTCAGATATAAGAGAATCAAAATCGAGAGGAAGATCAAAATCAATTTTGGAGATGGTGAATTAGATGCTATTGTTCAAGATGTCGTTGCCAGTAATTTATGAAGCTTCCGCTGATATTTGTAAGAATTGTTTATTTATTTTTGGAATAATAGACTGGTTTTCGTAGAATTCTGTATTACGAGGCTTGTTGATTTTGAAGTGTATTTAGAATCAACGCCGGTGTTATCGACCCCGGTCTCGGGGCGTGACAGATTTGGTAATAGATGGGAATACCAAACCCGTAAGTACTCCTTTAGCTCCACATTTCAAACTGAGTGCATCGATGTCTCCTACTACAGATGCTGAGATGAGACAAATGGATAGCATTCCTTATGCAAATACTGTTGGAGCTCTGATGTATGCAATGGTGTGCACAAGACCTGCTATTTCTCATGCAGTTAGCATGGTGAGCCGATAAATGCACAACCCTGGTAAAGAACATTGGCATGTAATAAAGTGGATTCTACGGTATATTCAAGGTACCATGGATATTGGTTTGAAATTTCAGAAAGACGAGATCAATATTCTTGTTGGATACGTCAATTCTGATTATGCTGGTGATCTTGATCAACTACTGGTGAGTTAGAGATCCACGATATAGTCTACAGTTGCTTTGTCTACTACAGAGGCAGAGTGTAGGATCGAGCGCTTACCGCTTTACCAATAACTATAGTTAAGGGTAATGGCGCAACATCAATCTTTTCAACCATACACTGGCACAAGCGCCACGTATTCGACCGATCACAAAGCAGAGGCAATTGTTGAACCCCAACAATCCCTCCCCCAATAATTGCACTCTCTGCAACTCATGGGAATCGAACACGAGACCTTGGCTCTGATACCAATTGTAGGATCGAGCGCTTACCGCTTTACCAATAACTATAGTTAAGGGTAATGGCGCAACATCAATCTTTTCAACAATACACTGGCACAAGCGCCACGTGTTCGACCGATCACAAAGCAGAGGCAATTGTTGAACCCCAACACAGAGTATATGGCGATCACAGAAGCATTCAAGGAAGGCATCTGGTTGCATAATTTGGTTAAAGACTTGGTCATCAGGCAGAAAAATACAGAGATTTTCTGTAACAATCAAAGTGACATATGTCTGGCAAAGAACCAAGTCCATCATAGTCGCACTAAACATATCGATGTTCGCTACCACTTTGTTCGGGAAATCGTAGAAGAATGAGATATTCTAGTCAGAAAAATTGGGACTGCAGATATTTCTGCATACATGTTAACAAAGGTGGTGACAGGGCTCAGGTTCCAACATTGTTTGGACTTGATCAACATCTCTCGAGTATCCAGCGCCTAAGGGCGTACTGAGGAGGCTGCACATATTGATTGAAAAATCGCCAATGTGGAGATTGTTGGACCACGTTCACATTTGACTTATCCTTGTTAATAGACCCGACCACGGTTCAGAACCGCCGATTAGACGGTTCAGAACCGTCGGTTCGACGGTTCAAAAAACATCGACCCTTAACCTTAACCTTCCTTGACGGTTACGGTTACGGTTCATGAACCGCCGGTTACGGTTACGATTTGACCCTTATTTTTTTAAAAAAAATTAAAAATATTATTAAAAATTGAAATAAAGTGTAAAAAGTGTATGGATGTGTTTTCATCCATGGATTAAACATAAAATAACGTGAAATAAATTCAAGCCCAGATAATCAAAATGTGTAAGATATATTTGTTTGGTCAATATATATATTATAACACTATATTTAGATCGACAACGCTCTTATAGCATAGTGGTTGAAGCTAATTATTAAAGTTGGAGGTCATTAGTTTAAATATACACCATAACATATATTTTAAATTTAAAAATATAAAAAAAAATTAAAATTAACCCTTGAACCGCCGGTTAACCGACGGTTCACGGGTTAGCAAAATCATGACCCTTAACCGGCCCTTCTATAGACGGGCCGGTTACGGTTCCGACCCTTCGAACCGTTGACCCGGTTAACCGGCCCGTTGACCAAGGGCCGGTTCAGGGTCGATGATGACCCTTGGTCGGGTCTAGGGCAATCCTTCTTCCAGTGCCCTATCTGATAACAATATGCACATTCATCCTTTGCAGGATGTCTTCATGTTGATTTCTCTAGACTTCGATCTGGATCTGCCTCGTTGTTATTTCTCCCTCTGGATACCATCAATGCTTCAGATGTGGTATCTATATGATCATGCTGGTATTTCCTCCGATATTCATTGTTTACCAACGCATTGGAAACATCCATGAATTTGACTTTTTCTTTGCCGTATAACAAAGTCGTGGTCAGATGATCATAAGATTCTGGTAGAGAATTTATGTGGGGCCTCTTTTTACTTAATCCATTATGTATCCATTAAACATACATATGTGAGTCTGAATTAAGTAATATACCATGCACGGATTAAGAGTTCATGCTAGTTAAGTTGTTTACAAGGTTATCCAAAACCTAACAAACTATACATATCATGTACATAAACAACCTAATTCAAAAGAACTCCTAGGCAGTGGTTCCCCTCGCAGCGGAAATCATGACTCACGCTCCCCACGTCTATGAGTCCCTACAGAAACATTCACAACGTGAGTATAGATAACAACTATCTCAGTGCAATATCAAAACACAATATCAATATCAATGATAAAGCTCAATAAATCAGATAACGTGAATGTTCTGTATCATGCATCCACAAATGCATTATGTCATGACATGTCTCAACAAGTTCCCTATTATCACGAGTCTCATATGATATGCCTATTCAGCTCAATATGTCAGTGAAACCACATCACATCTTCATATTAGCAGCACATATCATAGTACCATACTCATCTGTGATAATAACCAGAGTATATACCCACACCAGGCGTATATCTCTCAAGCCAAAGCATATGTAGTATATCTATCGTGGCAACGATCCCAGCCCAAGCATATGCCCAACACTAGCATATCTATCCAGGCACCAATCCCAGCCAAAGCATATGCCCAACACTAGCATATCTATCGAGGCAGCCAAAGTATATACCCCACCAGGTATATCTATCAAGGCAATGATCGTACCAAAACATATACACGTATCTATCAAGGCATCCAACTCGATCATATGAAATCCATGTATGCACATGCATATGATACTACCAATCATATGACATAAAGATAACATAAATCATATGATATCAAAACCATAATAGCATCATCATATCATATCTATACTCCGTACGTCAACACGTACCTGTACTGCGACACAAACGAGATAAAGCAGTTGTCAATAGCTAAGTGCCTCGTTGTCCTGTCCCCTGTGATGGTGCTACAACAATGCCAACAATATATCATGTTATCATAGGCATTAAAATCAAATTCCACAAAATATTTTATTTTTCAAAATATTAACACTGGCGATCGATCGCGATCAACACCGATCGATCGCCAAAACTCTCTGCCCCCCTCGCGATCGATCGCAACAACTTGGCGATCGATCGCCACAAACTTTCACCGCCTTAACATTTACTCTGCATCGGCGATCGATCGCCACAAAGCTCGCGATCGATCGCCGATGTCCAGAAAGTTTTGACAATGGCGATTTTCAAGCTTATCTCTATGGTTCTTCTCCTACACCTCATATTAAACCACTTCAACATGTTTCTTGCAATCCCTAGGAACATATGAACATAAGTCTAACATCATAGCTTCCAATTCAAAGCATAGAAACATGATATGATTGTTCACATGCACACTTGAGCTTTCCCTTCACATATATCAACATGAATGACATAATTCAAGTATACAACTATAAATTTCTTACCAAGATGGTACAATTCCACTTCACACACCCTCCTAGCTCAAGTTACAAGTGAAATCCAAGCTCAAACCAACAACTCCTTGAAAGAAATGGAGAGGAGCTTGTGTAGTGTTTTAGTAGGTGTAAAAGGTGTTGTATGTGATTTCATCCCCTTAATCCACTTGATATAGGATCTTTAGTTCCTTAAGTCCCTTGCTATCATACCATGTAAAGGTAATTACATGCTAACTAATATGTACATGCAATGCACTCCAAATTCAAATGCAACTCTAATGCACATGAAAGTTACATGTATACTCAAATGCAAACTCATATGCACATGTTGATGCACTTTCAACACTTAATCCATAATTCACATGTTTATAGTATGAATGTATTACACACCATGTTTCATGCCTTCTCATATTTCATTTCATATCTAAATCAATGCATTCTTGGTTCCACTCGAACTCCCATTATCATATCGTCAAGTGATATGATTACACCATAATCATATCACACGTGTATTAAACAAATCGAGGCATTACAATTCTCCCCCACTTATTGAATTTCGTCCTCGAAATTGCCTATACAAAACATGCATATCGAAACACGCAACTCAACTATGATACGATATGAAAATAGGAAACATGATCATGTATACAACAGTATCATAAAACTGTAAACTCATACCAGTAAACAAATTTGGATACCGTTGCATCATATGCTGCTCCGTCTCCCACGTTGCCTCTTCGACACCCCGTCTGTCCCACTGTACCTTCACCATAGGAATCACTTTGTTACGCAACCTGCGTTCAGCTCGATCCAAGATCATAACCGGTCGTTCCTCATACGACACATCTGTATCCAACTGTACATCAGGTAACTGTAATACATGACTCGGATCTGGTTCATACTTCCTCAACAGTGAAACATGAAAAACATCATGAATACTACTCAAAGCTGGTGGTAGTGCCAAGCGATATGCCAACGTACCAATACGTTGCAAAACCTCATATGGACCAACATACCGTGGAGACAATTTTCCAC
The DNA here is from genome assembly GCA_907163345.1 of Haberlea rhodopensis. Taxonomy (NCBI): domain Eukaryota; kingdom Viridiplantae; phylum Streptophyta; class Magnoliopsida; order Lamiales; family Gesneriaceae; genus Haberlea; species Haberlea rhodopensis. Next base: position 3,975,633 of record CAJQUN010000015.1, read on the forward strand.
GCTTTCCAAACCGTACTACACCTTTAAAAGGTGAGATTTTCAAGAACACACGGTCACCAACTTGAAATTCAAGTGGTCTACGTCGCTTATTGGCATAAGCAGCCTGTCTATCCTGAGCAGCTTTCAATTTCAATCTAATTACCTTGACTTTCTCTTCCATGTCATGAATCATATCCGGTCCATGTAAGGAAGACTGATCCACATCATCCCAATACAATGGCGATCTACATTGTCGCCCATATAAAGCCTCAAATGGTGCCATCTGTATACTAGACTGATAACTGTTGTTATATGAAAATTCCACTAATGGCAATGACTCTTGCCATGAGTTATCAAACTCTAATACACAAGCACGCAACATATCCTCTAGCGTTTGTATCGTACGCTCTGTTTGTCCATCCGTCTGAGGATGATATGCTGTACTCAACCGCACTTCAGTTCCCAATGCTGTTTGTAACCCTTCCCAAAAGTGAGAAGTAAATCTCGGATCCCTATCCGATACAATGGAAACTGGTATACCATGTAGTCTCACTACATGCTGAATGTACAACTGTGCCATTCTCAGATATGTATATATCATACAATATGGCACAAAATGAGATACTTTGGTAAGTCTGTCAACAATTACCCAAATTGCATCGCAACCAGAAGACGTCCGTGGCAAATGAGTTACAAAATCCATCGTGATATGTTCCCATTTCCACTGCGGAATTTCTAAACTATGTAATTCACCTCCTGGTCTCTGTCTTTCCGCTTTCACTTGTTGACAGATCAAACATCATTTTACAAAGTTCAATACATCATGTTTCATACGTTTCCACCAAAATTGGGTACGTAAATCATGATACATTTTCTTCCCGCCAGGATGTATACTGTATCTACTACAATGAGCACGTTGTAGTAGTTCTTGGCGTAGTCCTAATGACGCAGGTACTACCCAACAGTTTCGGTACTTTAAAGTTCCATCACTTGTTAGTACAAATTGAGATGTTTGTCCTTGATTTATCTTTTCTTTCAAATGTTGTACCTCATCATCAGTCGTTTGTGCCGTCCTGATTTTATCAAAAATATCGGGTTCAACTAACAATGTTGATACCCGTACCGGCACTGATTCCATATCAAACTCATAACCCAAAGTACAACAAGAAGTCATCAAAGTAGATAAATGAATCACCTCATCAGCCGTATGATGTACTTTCCGACTCAAGGCATCTGCTGTAAGATTAGCTTTTCCTGGATGATAATCAATCTCACAATCATAATCTTTCAACAGATCCATCCATCTCCTTTGTCTCATATTCAACTCCGCTTGAGTGAATAGAAATTTTAAGCTCTTATGATCAGTATATATGGTAAACGACGTACCATATAAATAATGTCGCCATATCTTCAATGCAAAGACAATGGCAGCCAATTCCAGATCATGTACTGGATATCTCATTTCATGTGGCTTCAACTGTCGTGATGCATAAGCCACTACATGTTTGTCCTGCATCAAAACACAACCTAATCCAAGTAATGATGCATCAGTATAAACTGCAAACCTGTCATGCTCAGATGGAATGATCAAGACTGGAGCTGTAGTCAATCGATGTTTTAATTCCTGGAAACTACGCTCACAAGCCTCTGACCATTGAAATGATACTCCCTTCTGTGTCAAATGTGTCAATGGTTTGGCAATCGCTGAAAATCCTTCAACAAACCGTCTATAATAACCAGCCAAACCCAAGAAACTACGAATCTCTGGCACAGAAGTAGGTGCTGACCAATTCAACACTGCTTCCACTTTCTTCGGATCGACTGATATACCTTCTTCTGAAATAACATGTCCTAAAAAGCCGACACTAGTCAACCAAAACTCACACTTACTGAGTTTGGCATACAACTGATGTGTCCTCAACAATTGCAATACCATATGCAAATGTTGAACATGTTCGGCATCACTCCGTGAATAGATCAATATATCATCGATAAAGACAATGACAAATCGATCAAGGTACTCTTGAAAAACTCGATTCATTAAACTCATAAAGACAGCTGGAGCATTTGTCACTCCAAATGGCATTACCAGAAACTCATAATGTCCATAACGAGTTCTGAATGCTGTCTTCTGTATATCTCCTTCCCTCACACGTATTTGATGATATCCTGACCTCAAGTCAATCTTAGAATATATCCTTGATCCCTGCAACTGATCAAACAAATCATCAATACGAGGAAGAGGATATTTATTCTTTATGGTTACCTTGTTCAATTGTCTATAATCAATACACAATCTCATTGTCCCATCCTTCTTCTTCACAAATAATACCGGAGCACCCCAAGGCGATACACTAGGACGTATGTACCCCTTGTCCAATAAATCTTGCAATTGAGTTTTCAACTCTTTCAATTCAGTTGGTGCCATCCGATAAGGAGCACGTGAAATTGCAGAAGTACCAGGTATCAAATCAATACCAAATTCCACTTCTCGACTCGGTGGGAATCCAGGTATCTCATCTGGAAACACATCCGCATATTCTGCAATCACTGGTATCTCCTCCACTTTCCTTTCTCTTTTCTGTTCAGTAACATCAAGGGCATAAATCAAATAACCCGCATGTCCACGTTCTAACAAACGCGACATTCGGATTGCCGATATCAATGGAATCCTTGCCCTCGATCCCTGGCCATAAAAGTACCATTGATTTCCAGTATCAGACTGAAATCTCACAACCTTATGACAACAATCCACAACAGACTGATATCTACTCAACACATCAATCCCAATAATACAATCAAAATCTGTCATGTCTAATACAATCAAATCAGCTTGTAATCCAAACTCAGTCTCAAACTGAATATCACAGTCAGACACACTCTGACAAGCCATTACAGTAGTTCCCATGGGTGTCGAAACATAAAGAGGCATCAACAGTGGAGACGAGCATATATGATACTGATCAACAAAAGTTTGTGCAATAAAAGAATGTGATGCACCAGTATCAATCAACAGTAAAGCAGGATAAGTAAACAAAGTACACTTACCCGCTATCACAGTATCAGGAGCTGCCTCTGCTTCCTCCCTGTTCAGTGCATACACCTGAGCCTGAGGTTTTCCTGCCCTCTGTCCTCCACCAGACTGTGGTACACCCTGTGGTCTCTGCTGCACTGTATTCTCTGACATGGGTCCTCTCCTCTGTTGTCCACTCACTTGAGGACAATCACGGATCACATGTCCTGGTTTCCCACAACGGAAACAAACTACTGTATCAAACTGTGGACAATTCTTTTGATAATGTGGCCCTCCACATTTAAAACATTGTAATCCTCGTCCACTACTGCTACTACTACCTTGGGACTGTCCCTTAGCCCTTCTGTCATCCCCTTTCCTTGGTCCAAACCGTTTCCCACTAAACCTAGATGACGATGCACCACCTCGTGGTGATTTAAAGGAATCTCCTCTAGGTCGCATACTGTCAGATGTAGGTGGTTGGGCTTGTCCAACATCTTTATACACCCCTACCGCAATCTCAGCCATCTCAGCTCGAGTCAAGGCTTCTTCATAAGATGTAGGGTTATTGGACATGACCCTATCAAATAATTCAGGCCTCAACCCTTTCACAAATTGTCTGATTTTTTGCCTTTGTATTGACAGCAATATGTGGCACATAGCGAAGCAAAGAGGAATAGTGAACAGCATAATCAGATACTGTCATGGCTCCTTGTCTCAGGTTTGTAAATTCATCCTCTTTCCTTTGCCTTGCAGCAACAGAGAAATAATGCTCCAGAAACTTTGTTCTAAACACATCCCAGTTCACTGTCTGTCCTTGAGCCCTCAACTCAAGTACTGTGGATTTCCACCACATCATAGCTTTCTTGGCCAACTGATATTCAGCTAAACGTAACCAAGCAGTCTTGGCACACGGTGCTGATACAAATATCTGTTCTATACGTTCCAGCCACTCCTCTGACAGTTCCCCTGACTCAGTCCCCTCAAACCTAGGTGGCTGATAACTCAGAAACTGGGTCAAAGTCAATTCTCCAGGCAACAGTACCTGTTCTACTGGTCCTTGCTCAATTGGTGGTGGTGGCACAGGCACCATTCTTACACTAGCATTGCCACTCAAGGCATCCCCAACATCCTCATGATACCCTCTGTCTGTCATAGCTGTATAACAAGGATTACAATAACATTTACAAGTATATAACATGTTAGAATAACATCATATTCCAAAACTAACATGCTATTACCATTCTCAAAGTGTTTAGGTAACTCCCTAATACACTTCCTCTACCCATGTTCACCCCGTTCTCGAACCACTGCTCTGATACCACTAATGTGGGGCCTCTTTTTACTTAATCCATTATGTATCCATTAAACATACATATGTGAGTCTGAATTAAGTAATATACCATGCACGGATTAAGAGTTCATGCTAGTTAAGTTGTTTACAAGGTTATCCAAAACCTAACAAACTATACATATCATGTACATAAACAACCTAATTCAAAAGAACTCCTAGGCAGTGGTTCCCCTCGCAGCGGAAATCATGACTCACGCTCCCCACGTCTATGAGTCCCTACAGAAACATTCACAACGTGAGTATAGATAACAACTATCTCAGTGCAATATCAAAACACAATATCAATATCAATGATAAAGCTCAATAAATCAGATAACGTGAATGTTCTGTATCATGCATCCACAAATGCATTATGTCATGACATGTCTCAACAAGTTCCCTATTATCACGAGTCTCATATGATATGCCTATTCAGCTCAATATGTCAGTGAAACCACATCACATCTTCATATTAGCAGCACATATCATAGTACCATACTCATCTGTGATAATAACCAGAGTATATACCCACACCAGGCGTATATCTCTCAAGCCAAAGCATATGTAGTATATCTATCGTGGCAACGATCCCAGCCCAAGCATATGCCCAACACTAGCATATCTATCCAGGCACCAATCCCAGCCAAAGCATATGCCCAACACTAGCATATCTATCGAGGCAGCCAAAGTATATACCCCACCAGGTATATCTATCAAGGCAATGATCGTACCAAAACATATACACATATCTATCAAGGCATCCAACTCGATCATATGAAATCCATGTATGCACATGCATATGATACTACCAATCATATGACATAAAGATAACATAAATCATATGATATCAAAACCATAATAGCATCATCATATCATATCTATACTCCGTACGTCAACACGTACCTGTACTGCGACACAAACGAGATAAAGCAGTTGTCAATAGCTAAGTGCCTCGTTGTCCTGTCCCCTGTGATGGTGCTACAACAATGCCAACAATATATCATGTTATCATAGGCATTAAAATCAAATTCCACAAAATATTTTATTTTGCAAAATATTAACACTGGCGATCGATCGCGATCAACACCGATCGATCGCCAAAACTCTCTGCCCCCCTCGCGATCGATCGCAACAACTTGGCGATCGATCGCCACAAACTTTCACCGCCTTAACATTTACTCTGCATCGGCGATCGATCGCCACAAAGCTCGCGATCGATCGCCGATGTCCAGAAAGTTTTGACAATGGCGATTTTCAAGCTTATCTCTATGGTTCTTCTCCTACACCTCATATTAAACCACTTCAACATGTTTCTTGCAATCCCTAGGAACATATGAACATAAGTCTAACATCATAGCTTCCAATTCAAAGCATAGAAACATGATATGATTGTTCACATGCACACTTGAGCTTTCCCTTCACATATATCAACATGAATGACATAATTCAAGTATACAACTATAAATTTCTTACCAAGATGGTACAATTCCACTTCACACACCCTCCTAGCTCAAGTTACAAGTGAAATCCAAGCTCAAACCAACAACTCCTTGAAAGAAATGGAGAGGAGCTTGTGTAGTGTTTTAGTAGGTGTAAAAGGTGTTGTATGTGATTTCATCCCCTTAATCCACTTGATATAGGATCTTTAGTTCCTTAAGTCCCTTGCTATCATACCATGTAAAGGTAATTACATGCTAACTAATATGTACATGCAATGCACTCCAAATTCAAATGCAACTCTAATGCACATGAAAGTTACATGTATACTCAAATGCAAACTCATATGCACATGTTGATGCACTTTCAACACTTAATCCATAATTCACATGTTTATAGTATGAATGTATTACACACCATGTTTCATGCCTTCTCATATTTCATTTCATATCTAAATCAATGCATTCTTGGTTCCACTCGAACTCCCATTATCATATCGTCAAGTGATATGATTACACCATAATCATATCACACGTGTATTAAACAAATCGAGGCATTACAATTTAACAATAGTAACGACATATCTTGCTATGCCATTGTTGGACTGTGGTTGCATAGCAAGTGAAATGTTTGTCTTAGGCCCCAAATTCAAATAAGGCCCCAAGTTTTAGCCAATAAATTTATTTCCAAAATAAGATGATATATTTGGTCTTGACATATTAAATTTTAAAGATTGTGGTTTGGAAAAAAACAATGTCATGATCTTGAAAATTTTCTTAAACAAGATATGCATTATGAATTTATGATATTGATGACTTATATTTATTTTTGAAAAAACAGTCTTAAAAAGTTATAATGGTAAATTTAATAAAAGAATTTGAAAGTTTTCTCAATTGTTTATACCATAGATGAACATAAATAAGTTTCGAAAATTAAAGATTTAAAAAAATTATTTACGAACTATGACTCAAGATCGATTATATGTGTTAGCAGTTTTAGCAATTGAATATGATGTATTGGATACTTGAAAACAAAAGCTTAATAAGTAATTTTGCATAAAAAATGTAAGAATTAAATTTTTAGTTTAATATCCACTTTTTTTGTTTTTTTTTTGTTCTTTTTTGTTTTTCAGTAAATGGCTCATTTTCGTAACTTGCCTAAGGCCCCCCAAAAAATTGAGCCGCCCCTGGTGGCATACTTTAGAATTCATTAAGTTGTCATGAACTTGTTCACCAAAGGGTTTCTACGCCCAGGGGCGAACCGAAGCTTGTATGAGGGGGGCAGCTGCCCCCCCTCAAAAAAAAAAAGTTAATTTTTTTTAAGTTAAAAAAAAATATTAGATAGGACTCTTCTCTATTGAATTTAAAATTAACCCAATCCCTTTTATTAGGTCTTTCACACTTCAGCCGTCTGTCCAAGTTCCAACCCCATTCCAAAAATTTTAAAATTGTTTGAAGATTATCGATTATACCTTGAAGAGGAGAAGCAACTTTCTCAGTCTCAGAATATCGATTAGCAAGGCATAGGCGCATAGAGAAGCCGTTCTTCTCAAGAGCAAGCTTGGCCGCGGCGTCGACTTTTGATGTTGCAGTCGCATAGCATCGGCATACGACAGCTCATTGGGTAACAAATCAATCAATCCATATTTCTTTGTTTTCTAAAGCACAAGTTAACGTGATATAGTTAAGTTATGGGTTTTATTTTGCACTAATTTTGGATTTAACTGTGGACCATTGTGGATTAATTGTAGATTTATAATTAATTGATGATAATTTGACGATGGTGACATGGTGTTATCTTTATTATTTTTTTGGCTACTGTGTCACTTGCACAATTTTTTACATGGTGTTAAATTTGTTGTTTGGTTGAAGATTACTATATTAGAGCTATGGAAATTTAATTGTAGATTTATTGATGATAATTGACGATGATGTTGTATTTGTTGTTTGTTTGGCTAGTGTTTCACTTGCACAATTTTTTATATGGTGTTATATTTGTTGTTTGGTTGAAGATTACTAGATTAGAGCATGGAAAAATTTCTCAAAAGAAAATCTACAATGGCGGCGCCTTCCCGTTCTCTTGATCTGAATGTGGAAATAAATTTTGAAAATCTTCCAGCAGACCCTGGACAACGACCACCAATATGGAATTATGATGCTAATAATAGGATCGAGTACGAAGGACATATTTGTTAAAAGGACCCTGTCAGCCTATTGTGCATGACTTTCCACAAACAGAAATGGCAAACACACGAAGAAGGTTCGTTGCTGATTGGTTTAAACAATATCCAGATTGGTTGGAGTATAGCATAGCCAAAGATAGTACATATTGTCTTTATTGTTATCTTTTTAGGACTCCAAGTAACCAAGGTGGAGCTGATACATTTGTTGGAGAAGGATTTAGAAACTGGAGAAAGAAAGAGAAGTTTGATCATCATATTGGAAAGCCTGACAATCTTCATAACCAAGGAAAAAAGAAATGCCAAGACCTAATGGGTCAGAATCTTACAGGGAGTGTTTATGCTTTATTCTCTGGAGAAAAAAAAAATAAAGACAGAACCGAGTATCGAATTCGGTTGAATGCAGCTATTGATTGTGTTCGTTTTCTATTGAGACAAGGATTAGCATTTCAGGGTCATGATGAATCTGATTTATCAAGCAATAGAGGCAACTATCTAGAACTTTTTCATTGGCTTGCTGATCACAATGAGCATATACAAAATGCTTCATTTCAAAATGCTCCAAAAAATTTACAGTTGATTTCATCTAATATTCAGAAGGATATTTGTGTTGTTGCTGCTGAAACTACTTGTGCCATTATCAAAGATATAGGTGATGCATATTTTGCTACCTTGGTAGATGAGTCTCGTGATGCATCCGTGAAAGAGCAAATGACAGTTGTTTTAAGATACGTGAATAAAGAGGGGAAGATAATTGAATGTTTTCTTGGTATTGAGCATGTTTGTAGTACAACTGCAGCTTCACTTAAAGCTTCTATTGAGAGGTTATTTTCTTGTCATGGTCTAAGTATATCAAGGTTGCGTGGCCAAGGCTATGATGGAGCAAGCTATATGCAAGGTGAACTTAGAGGTTTGAAAACTCTTATTTTACAAGAAAATCCTTATGCATTTTACATTCATTGTTTTGCTCATCAACTCCAATTGGGTTTAGTAGCAGTTGCAAAGTACCATTTTCAAGTTCAATATCTTTTTGAAATCACATCAAAAGTCATGAATGTCGTTGGAGCATCTTGTAAGAGGCAAGATATTCTTAAAGCCAAACATCATGATAAAGTTATGGAAGCACTAAGGAAAGGAGAAATTTTTAGTGGGCGTGGGTTGAATCAAGAAATCAACATGCAACGACCTGGTGATACTCGGTGGGGCTCACATTATGCTAGTTTAGTTAGGCTCACTGTGATGTTCACATCTGTAATTGAAGTACTGGAAATTATTTTGGATGATGGGGTAGGCATGGAGCAAAAGTTGAAGCGCGCATGCAATCATTTGAGCTTGTTTTTACTATGCATTTAATTAAGGATATTTTGGATATTACTAATGAGTTGTCATTGGCATTGCAAAGAAATGAGCAGGAGATAGAGAATGCTATGAGATTAGTGCATATCTCAAAGCATAGATTGCAATCTTTAAGAGACAGTGGATGGGATTCTCTGTTTAATGAAGTCTCATTTTTTTGTTCTACTCATGAAATTGTAGTTCCCGATATGTATGAAAAGTTTGTAGCTCCTGGGCGTCCAAGACAGAGAACTCAAGAAAATACCAATTTGGTTTATTTTCGTATTGAGTTGTTTTGTGCTGTTTTGGATAAACAACTTATGGAGCTAAATAATCGATTTTGTGAGGCAAATACTGAATTACTTCTTTGCGTGGGATGTCTTAATCCTAGGGATTCATTCTCTGCTTTCAACAAGGAAAATCTCATTAGTTTTGCTCGATTATATCCCAATGAGTTTTCCGCATATGATCTCTTGTTACTTGATAATCAACTTGAGACTTATATAATTGATTTGCGTACTAGCAGTGAATTTTTAGCGATGAATGGAATTGCAGATCTTGCTAAGAAAATGGTGGAAACAAGAAGACACACGATCTACCCATTAGTTTATATGCTTGTTACTTTGGCATTAACCTTGCCTGTTGCTACTGCAAGCGTAGAGAGAGCATTTTCTGCGATGAATATTGTAAAAAATCGATTACGTAGCAGAATGGGAAATGAATGGCTTAATACTTGCTTGGTTACATATATTGAAAAAGAAGTTTTTGATGGGGTCAACAATGAAGCTATTATGCAACGATATCAAACTATGAGCTCTCGTCGAGAACAATTATAATTGTATTGTAATTATCTATCTTTTATTTTTACCTACAGTCTTTAAATTCGAATATTTATCATAACATTTTTTGTTTAGCCTTTATGTTATTAACTTTTGCCCCCCCTCATCATCCCTCACTTCAGAAAAATCATCCCCTCATTCTGTAATCTCTTCATATAACAAGCTTTGAAGCATTTGTTTATGTTCCTGGGGAGTTTGTAATTCTCGTCTAAAATTTCCAATAAATTGTGTTTGCCATGGTCGAATAACGTAAATATCATTGTTTTTGTATGTGTGTATAATGTTTACAATTTATTTGGGTATTATGGCACAACAAGATCACCTTATCAATGTCGAGGTGATGTTTCGGATCTTGTTCTTATTTATTAAATAGGGAAAACAGAAGGGAATAAAGCTTTTTTTGTTCAGATTTTGTGCTTTGATTATCCAATGGTCGTTGATAACTGTTCTTACTGTAATCAGGGAGAAGCTCCAGAACTTTGAAGATGATCTCCAGGTTAATTTTCCAAATGACCATCACTTAAATTGGAAGTCCGGTACTACAGTTATCATTGACGGCAATAGACCTGTATGTCGCTTGGAATGAATAATGTTCCTGAAATGTGGTGGTTCTTTTTTCTCTCATTGAGGCGACAAGTTCTTGGTTTTGACTTTCTCAATTTAGCATTTCATTGACACGTTGGAGATTCTCTGGTTGTTGGAATATGAGTTTTGCTGAATCTACGGGTTAATGATATGGTTTTTATCATACGCTATGATTATTCAAGTTAGTGTTGTATTCTTTCATTTTAGAGAGGGTGGTTTATACAATTGTTTTTGTAGGCTCATCCCTAGTATGTTAGGGACAAAACTTGAGCTAAGTGTCACGGGCTTAGAGTTTTGGCGCAGACGACAACCCATGCGGCGACCCTGGATCCCCATAACTCCGAAGTTAAGCCATATTCCATCTCTGATGCCTACTGGTTTCGCCTTTCCATGGGCTCATCAGGGAAGCGGGAACAGCTCCCAACTAGCTCTTCCGTCCTAGTCAGGTTCAAGACCAGCGACAAGCTCTTTTAACTCAATTGGGTCGGCATGCCTAACTCAGGACGGACGAACATCTAAGACACGTACTCGACTCTTATGAGCCGTCCCGCAATCCCACATTATAACCAACCAGCAAGCATCTCGTGCATGTCTTGCATGTCACGATATTTGGTGCTTGACATAAGGGTCACTCAACTATTCTTTTGGATGAAAATCGAATATTGTTTATTATTGGGGCGCTCCACCTCTGATAATTGCTTTTGGTTTCTTCAGGTAACGTAGAAACATGTTCTTATTCGTTTATCTTTTTGATGACTAAAGAATTTGCTATCCTGAGTTGTATTAGGGGCGGATTCCGGAAGGGAATTGAGAGGGTAAGGGTGGCTGAAGATGTATATTTTTACAAAAAAATGGCACATACATTGTTATTTTTCGAGTTTACGATGCACTAACCCTTGTTGGACCCGTCCCTCATAGCTCGAGAGAATGATTAATATTCTCTTCATTCACTTTTTGCATATAATCTGTTATTCGAATCTTATGCATAGTATAGTTAAACTCCAAACTTTTGCAGGTGAAAACTCATTTCGTAAGGGATCAGAAAATGAGATTAGCGACTGAAGTGGTTTCCTGGAGTAAAGGAATGATTGGCAAAAACTGAAAAGACAATTGTTATTAGTGGTCCTCTGGTGTTGGTAAAGGTACCCTCATTTCCAATTGTTGAAAGAGTTACCAGCAATGTCCGGATTCTCTGCAAGAATGGTGTCCCTTACCATTTCGTCGAGCGCAGTGTCATGGAGAAAGATGAAAATTTTCTTGAGCTTGCAGCTGTCCATTGGAATCTCTATGGGACAGGTACAGAGGTAGTTGAGAACTTAGGAAATGTTCGTAAGTTCGTTGTATATTATTAACTTCGACAATGTGATTTGGTATCCTATCAGAATCAAAATTATTGCCTAATTCTTGAGCTTTTGTGCTTCGCAGACTTTGGTTTTCCTCCTAAAAACATGATTTCATTTGCATTTTTCCTAATTTTGTTTTATTTGCTACTTCAAATGCGGATGCACATCGTTTTTTTCTCGAGTAACTATACAACTATTTAGGGTAGAGAAACAAAAATAAAAAAACGATACATCTGGATTACAATTACGATCGATGTCAGATGAAATATACATTATGACGACAAAAATTCGGACACGAGATTTCTGGATTATAATTACGACCGATGTCAGATGAAATATAACGACAAAAATTCGGACACAAGATATCTGGATTATAATTACGATTAATGTCAGATAAAATATAACGTTATGAGCATGTCGTCTTCAATTTGAAATTGAAGAAGAATAAAAAAAAAGTTTCCTACTTAAGTAAATAGTCAACCTAATCACGTGGTAATATGTGTGTTAATAAGGTCTTTTTATAAGGTGGAATCGTAAGGGATGACGTCAAACAAATAATAATAAACAAACCATATATAAGTCGAACAAAAACTTAAAAATCTCAAAATATGCAGAGCTGGCCTTCCCAAAAATTCGACCTTCACGCGTCAATGAGCGCGTGATGAAATCGAAGATTCTGGAGAAGCTTCATGCGACTACTCGTCCTAGTACTAGTAGTCCCCGAAGTCGAAGCTGTAGCCGGAAAAAACATGTCCGACAAGTAATTATCTAAATCTTCAGGGGCATACCTGACAATTAACTCCCCCCCGTGATGTCCCCGGTATTTTAGGTAAAACTCGCGATAACTCCCGACTATCTGTTTCGACAACGATATCTTAACTTCGTCTCGCAATTTCGGGTCGGATATAACCCATGAACTTTGCTTCTTGTAAGATTCCTCGAATCCGGCGTAGAATCTTTTGAACCGTTCCGCAATCTCGACAGCCGGATCATCGAGAAGTGACGTCATGGCTTTGCTCCAACCCATTCTCTCGTACTTGGATATGTACGTTTTCACCTTGGCGTCGTGTTTCCAGATCCAGTCGACTCCCATTAGTATCCCGAGGGTCGCGGTTCGGATCTTCGAAACGACGTAGTTTAAGTTGTTCGCGAGGAACAAATAGGATAACGCCACGTCATCGTACTTCACCGCCTTGCCGTCCAGTTTGCAGAGGAGGACGAGAATCAGCCACGCGATGCGGGCGGTGATCGCCTCCGAGGAAGGATCCTCCGCCCCGGAGGTAGGGCTGGAGAAGTAAGATACCGGTAGAGGAGTCTGCGCGGTGACCGTCCAACCCATGAGGATGTCGGAGATCGCGCCGCTGTAATCGCCCAGGAAAATAAGGAAATTCATCACGTAGCGAGTGAGAGGGTGGACGCCGCCGCTTGCCGTGGCACTTGAGGAATCTTTCTGAATCGCCGCCTCGAATTGGTTCAGCATGAATCTCACTGCTTCCCCGAGTTTATGCTGCGCCTCCACGGCCTCAGATTTGACCACAGATAACGATTGATTCCCGAATATGGATTCAATCTCCGGCAATAGATCCGAAATCGCTTCGTACATATCCAGCCCACGAAATATCTTCTCCGCGGTTAAAACCTTCTTGCTTTCCGCGAAATTTTGAGGAAAAGAAAACAAATTCATAGCTGCGTCTCTAGAAATCTCAGTGAAACAGGATTCAGCAATCTTTTCGGACGAGGAAAACACGAAATCGCAAAGAATCCTCTCGCCGCAGAACAAAGTTTTAACGGCAACTCTAGCAGCGTGAAGCCAGTTCTTGATTTTCTGATTCAAAACTTCCCACTCCATCTTTTGAATCAAAGAAACACTGCTATTTTCAACGTTTAAATAATGTAAAGTCTCATCAATAATCGATTTTCGGATAATTTTGTAAATATTCAAACACTCTCTTGTATAACCAGATCCAATCATAGAATCTGCGATGCTCTTCAAATCCTCCATAGCCATATCAGAAGCGTGAGGTGTACTCGTCCCCTCATCTTCTTCTGAAACTTCATCCGAATCCGAAGTACTATACCGGGTCGAAGCCCGAGAAGAGCCGCACGACGCAGATTCTGAATCAAGATTCTTCCTGTTAGCAGACAATATGGTGTAAAATTCTTTCTCCAGCCTCTTAATGGCGATTTGCATCAAGTACTGAGGTCTTATCAGTTTCTCAGACTTGGTGCTAAGCTTCAGATAGAAATGCATGGCTTTCTGCAAATCACTGACAGATTCTAGAAATCTTTTAGCTTCATCTCTGTCATGCTCAAACATGGATGAAAAGGTCTGGTGTTTCTCCGAATCCAAGTCCCATTTCTTGATTATTTCTTCCGCAAAATCGATTTTTTCGTCCATCATCGTCTCGGAGAAATTTTGGTGCTGGGATTGGGGTGGGGTGGAGGAAGGAGAGACATAGCTGTTACTGTGAGAATCATGTAACGGAGACGACGGCCTTGAAAAAAAAGAACCCTTCATTTTGCTTCGATTGTATTCCTTAATTTGGGGGGATAAGATTTCGGCTTTGTTTTGATTGTTGATTGAAGATTTTGAAAGAATTTGGAGAAGTTTACAGATATTTTGGAGGCTGGAAAGAGGGGAATTGGGTTATTTATAGAAGGAAGTGAAGAGTTTGACTCGGTATAACATGGCGGCGCGTTGAAGTCAATTTCGTTGATTTATACGCACGATGTAAATTTTATAATTCGATCGTAAACATCAAAATAGTTATATTTTAGTTCTCGAATATATATTAAATTATATTTTATTATTGAAATTCATTGAATCATCTCTCTTTTCAATGTATGAATCCACGTTGATTAATAAAAAATAGCAAGTAAAATTGACTGAATTCGAGCTATGGTTTAGCCCAACTGATAAACCAGTTCTCTCGTTTTTTATGATAATTCGATATCGAGTTTAATATGTGACTGAAAAATTAAATAGAATTTTATTATTATTTATTTTTAAAACATATCTGTTTTATAAGTAACATTGCCCCTTCATTATTTCTCGTCCACTCATTTTATAGAACATAATATGTCCAATTGTTATTTTGGAAACCACATGTAGAGAGACGTGTGACTTTTTACGATGGAGACAACTTTGGATAACAAAATTAAAAAATATATATTTATTATTTTATTTTAAAAAAACTTCATTTTGGACCCTTTTCTCTAATTTTAATTTGATTTCAAGTAAACTTTTTGTTATATTTAAGTTAATTCAGGATCATTTATACCGTCTAATATCGATAATTTAATACTCGATTACCGATTCCCTCTATATCGACGTAAATGTAAAAAACTTATTGAAGTTTAGGCTTGCTATATAAATGCAGATGATCCACAGATAACATTTAATTAATATCACAAGGACATGGGAAGAGTTTTGCTCATTAACTCTGTAATTACTACATATTTAATTAAATAATTAATTTGATAAATGGAACAGTTTAATTCCATTGACTCGTCACTCCAAGCAATTGATTAAAACACAATTATCGGATAAATATTTTCAGCAAATATTCAAATTTATATGCAGTGACATATCATGGATTTTTATTTTTTTATTTTTGGAGTTAGGAATAGACTAAATCAATTTTTTTCACCAAGGTCAATTAAAACCGATATCTGCTCAAACTGGGTATAAACTTTTATTCATCATGACAAAATCGAGAGCGCAGCTTAACATTAATTCTCCTACTATAAGTTTGGGATAATTGTTTTTTTGTAATTATTTTCTCTTTCTTTTAATTTCCATTTTAATTTGTATCTAAATAAATAATATAGTAAACGTCAACTGAACACAAAACAGACAAATTTTTAGGTTTCTTCCTATAAATATTTAAGATGATTTATGAGCTGGAGACAATAGAAAATTATTTATATAAATTTATAGAGCCACACAAAACAGATAATTTTTAGGTTTTTTGGGTTCGAGTCCCACTCATGTAGATTTATGTCTATTTTATTAATAGTAACTGGTTATTTGATGGCATTAAATTATTTGTGTGGTATTATAATTTATTGATTGATTTTAATATATTGAAGAATGATAATGTAAATGTTCAAGAACAAAATTGAAATGTCAATTTATTAAGTCAGGATTTGTGTACATATATTATAATATACCTAGGGATGGCAACGGGTGGGTTCGAGTCGGGTTTGGCCAAACCTGGGATCCATCCCGTTAACCAAAAAGGCCAGACCCGTCCCGCCCGACAGACCTTGCGGGTTTAACCGGTCCTGCCCCGGAAACAAATTTTTTTTAAAAAAAATATTTTTAGCTAGAAATCAATTTTGAAACACAAAAATTAGGTCTGATTGGATTTCATGCTTTTCTCTAATAAATATTTATAATAAATCTTGTAATACTATCTTTAAGCAACCAAATCTTTATTAATTTGTTCACATTCACTTCAAAATGTCAAACTTATTTAATATGAAACATGAGTTATGATATAAAATTAAATAATAACATTTTATCATTCAACCTAAAAGGTTAAATATTTATTAAATATTAAATTTAAAAAAAAAATTAATATATGTATAGCAGGGCGGATACGGGGTGGGTTTGGCCAAACATGAGACCCGCCCACCACACTTCAAAACCTAGTTGAAGCGGGTCCAAGCCTGCCTCAGTGGAAGGATTTAATACGGGTCAGGGTCTAGATCCCCTCTATTACCATCCCTAAATATAACTTCCTCGGTTAATCCTATAATATAAACCTTTTTTTTATACAACCCTTTTATATTTGTACATATTGTTTTTTTTAAAGTGAGATCAGCTAAATATTTTTCTACGCACTATGTGACTCGAACTTAAGTTTCTCCAAAGTGAATATGAGTTTTTATCAGTTGTGATAGGTCCAAGAGCATGATATTGTGTTTTCGAAGCATAAAAATTGCATTTCAAATTAAAATATATATAAAATTAAAACTCTTTTTCTCGCACACACATTAAAATATATTATTTTGACATGTTCAAGGTACATAAGAACATGTGAGCTTTGATTAGAATTATAAACTTGGTAAACTGAAAACGGAAAAAATGATAGAACTTTAATTTTAATTTGTTATATTAAACATAAACTTTTTTTAAACCACCGATTAGTGAGACTGCGCTGCCTATCCCAATGAATTCACGTGCGATTAAAATAAAAATATTTGAACATGAGAAATACCCTATCAAAAGACGTCAATGTTAATGGTATAACTCTCTGATTAGTTCGACCGCCATCTAATGCCGGACCAAAATATACTACCTACTTTTATTTGAAAATTATATATATATATATATATATATATATATATATATATATATATATATATATATATATATAAATATAGCTGTTATACGATTTAAATATTAGAGTTGCACCGTTACTATCAGCTATAACTTTTGATACATGACAAACGTTATTAGAGTTGCACCGTTACTATCAGCTATAACTTTTGATACATGACAAACGTTTGATGCTACATGTACTCGTTCATTACAATATATATATATATATATATATATATATATTCGCTCTCCAAAGAATGACAATTATTGTAATTCAACAATCTATCTCCCAATAATTACACTATTTTGAAGCTCATGAGAATCGAACACTTAACATTCACGTTGATATCAATTGTAGGATCAAGCTTTTGCTGTTTTACCAAAAGATATAATTATTCGTATCAGTGCAACTTTAATCTTTAAATCGTACACCAACCCAAAAGCCATGTTTCGACATCTTTCCAAATAGGGTCATTTATTACACGGTGCACTGAGTTGATCTTGAATTTCGCGTCGATAAATCGATCAGCTCAATTCATAAGCTCGTTATTTATATAGACAATAATATTATTAACAAATATTTAAAATTTACGATAAAAAAAACAGAAAGTAGAATCCGATCACAAAATAGACTTTAATTTGAATGAGCTCCTCTGGAATCGGGCTTGATGTGACTCGTGATTTTTGAATATGAGGTAGAATAAAGTGTTAATGAAAAATAACGATAAACACACCAAGATTTTTTACGTGGAAAACCCTCAAATTGAGAGAAAAACCACGGGACCTAGTCCAGTATAAAACTTCACTATAAACGTTGATGATTTACAAGATTCTCTGGACACAAATCACAATCGCTAAATGACTTGTACGGATATTTTTGAGAAATAACAAAAAAGACCGAACAGACATAAATTTGCTCTATTCGGAGTCTTTTTGCCCAGAAAAATCCAACCCCCTCTATGATGACATCTGCGGGTATTTATAGGACTGTTCCTAGTGATTGGCTCGCGGTGGATCCGGAACACGATATCCTCTGATTGTGGCTTGACTGGAGCCCAACGTGTCCGAGAAATCCGCGCCCCATTACTGCACGTTTATTCACGCCAGTTAATTTGTTGGTTACTCCCGGGTCTTCCGCTAATCTTTGACCAGAAAATCGAGGAGGGTTTAGCAGCTGTTCGGCAAAACCCTGCTCGGTGCATTCTGTTCGGTATATGACTTGTTCGGCTCTTGAGGGGATTTTACCCGAGGAAGTCAATATGTCATATGACATCACCTCACCCCCCTAAAGTAAAGCAAGACGAGACTTTTGAAGTCTTGTTTTATTGTCTTCGGGTAAAATCTTAAACTTAACCTGCTCGGGATATTTTGCCGCCCTTTTTTCCCGCTCAAAAATTTCAAATGCCGCGCGACGTTTTGTTTCCCGAGGCACCTTTATGACCGTTCAATCTCTTATTTTTGGACGTTGAAGATTGAATGACTATTCATATGTCCCCGCTATAAATACCCCTCCCTTTTCTTCATTTGCTTTTACTTTGCTGCATTTTGCTTTCGAGCTAGCACCAGACGATCGAACAACTTTCCCCCACAGTCTTCCTTTTTTAATTACCAAGTATGATTTCTTCCTCAGCTGACTCTTCATTGCAAGCGATAGATAGGTTCAATGAAGGAGACGCTCTTAGCCCCTCTCCTCAACCATCTTCCTCTTCTTCTGATAGTGACAGAACTCTAAGCTCATCTGCCGCGTCAGCTGCTCGTATACAGGAGCAGAGACTTGCTACAGAGCGAGATTTAGTTAAGGCCCGCGTTCCCTGGTTCGAGATCTTCGAGTCTGAGGTCAAATTGACTCAGCACCTCAGCAATATCCGAACTAAATGGGGGATTTCCGAGGGGACTTCTATTATTGCTCCCTCTTCTGGATCTCGTCCTCACTTACCCCCTAAGGGGTATTTTCCTTTTTATATAGACCAGCTCCGAGGAGGCCTTCGTTTTCCTATCCCTCTTTTCTTTATTGAAGTAGCCTCATACTTCTGTGTTTCTCTTAGTCAATTATTCCCCAATAGTTATCGACTATTAGCATGCTTTTTCATAGTACTTTCTTATCTGGGTTTTACCCCTACTCCTGAACTTTTTCATTGTTTTTTCAACTGAACAAGAAAGAGATCGGGCTCTTTTACTTTTTCTCCCTGACAGGGGTTGGCTTCCTTAAAAAATACCCCTCGTCCATAAAAAACTGGAAAAACTCTTACTTTTTTGTTCGTCCGCTCCAGTCTTGGGATTGCCCTATGGAGTGGAGGGAAAGTCTCCCGAGGGGGAAATCAATCAAGGGTCACCTTGAGGAGGAACCGTATTTGTCGGTTCGTCATGCACTTGGCGATCAGTGTTTTAATTTGATGGAGCTGATTGACGACGGACTGCTATACTTGTTCCAGTTGAGCCCCAAGGGTGTATCCTTGAAAATACCCCTCGGTGAGTGCTTTTCAAGCAGTCTTCTGCGTTTTATTTTCGACTTATCATGTTCGGATTAATATTTCTCTGCTCTTTTCAGAAACAAAAATGATGAAGGCTAGGATTGCCGAGAAGCTGAAGGAGAAGAGCCAGAAAGGTCAAACTTCTAAGGCTGCTACTACTTCTGCCCCTCCCCCGTCTGTCGAGATTTTGACTCCTCCTGAGGAGAGGGCTTCTCCTGAGGGGACTCAAGCCCTTCATCGTCGGAAGAGGGCTACTCCCGAAGGTCCAAGTTCTTCGCCCCAAGCACCTCCCAATAAGAAAACTTCTTCTTCCCTTATTCCTTCCGAACCTCGAGCCTCCTCTCAACCCGCTCTCGGTGTATCCCGGCCTACCTCGAGATACCATATCCCTTCGTGGACGTACTCCCCCACTGTTCCACTACTGAAAAAACCCGATTCCAAAGCCTCCCACTCCATTTTGTGCTACACCCCCAACTCAGCTGATCGAAAGTACCTAGGGGAACTAGCTTTCAGCAACTTGGTAAACGACTTCTCCTCCTCCTTTACTCAGGTAAATGCTTTTACCCATTAATCTGTTTCGCTTGTCTTTTTTCAATACATTTATTTGTTACTTTATATATGATCTGATGCAGGCCCACATGATGGCGGGTGAACTTCTCACTCATTTTCATTCAGTTCGATTGGCTGATGGGCAAAACCAGAAGTGCATCAGGCAATTAGAGGGTATGGGTGAGGAGCTGAAGAAAAAGTGAGCCTTCTGGAGGAGCGGCACTTGGCCCTGGTATCAGCTCGGGACAAGGCGGAGCAGGCCCTGGCAGAGGAGCGGACAAAATTCGCTGATCTGGAAGGTGTTAACTCTACTTTGTCAGAGCAGTATAAATCCCTGGCTGAGCAACATCAAGCTTTCTCCGAGCAGCTTGCTCAAGAGAAATCTTCCACTGTTGCTCGTGTGGAAGAACTCTGGCTCGAAGAAAGCTGAGTTTTTGAAGTCTCCAGAGTATAGCAACATGGTGGCTGACCGTGCTTACAAGTTCTTTGATCATGGCTTTGAAGCATGCGTCAGCCAATTTGGATCTCAAGGCTACCCACCCGAAGGAGCTTCAAAAGATTTCCTTGATGTCAATGCTGCTCTGGAGAGCCTCCCCGAGGAGCTATTCCAGCCATAGGGTAGAACTTTTACCTTTTCTTGTATTTCTTTTTCGTTCATTAATGAAATCATTTACTTATATTTCGGAACAAACTCGCTACCCCAAGCACAAACACTTAGGCAATTTTAGGTTTAAAACGTGGATCAAACATCCCGATCCCACGAGTAAACAACTAAAATTCCGAACAAAGCTCGCTACCCCGAGCACAAACACTTAGGCAATTTTAGGTTTAAAACGTGGACCAAACATCCCGATCCCACGAGTAAACAACTAAAATTTCGAACAAAGCTTGCTACCCCGAGCACAAACACTTAACAAAGCTCGCTACCCCGAGCACAAACACTTAACAAAGCTTGCTACCCCGAGCACAAACACTTAGGCAATTTTAGGTTTAAAACGTGGACCAAACATCCCGATCCCACGAGTAAATCGATGATAATTTAATGTTTAAACGTGGACCAAACATCCCGATCCCACGAGTAAACCGATGATAATTTAATGTTTAAACGTGGACCAAACATCCCGATCCCACGAGTAAACCGATGATAATTTAATGTTTAAACGTGGATCAAACATCCCGATCCCATGAGTAAATCGATGATAATTTAATGTTTAAACGTGGACCAAACATCCGGATCCCACTAGTAAATCATTAGAATTCCGAACAAACTCGATGAATCAAATACTTTCATTTTATTACTGCTGAATTCATAAAATAAATAAAACAGAAAGATTACACAAAATATTTCTTCAAGTTATGAATGTTCCAAGGTCTTACCAACTTCCGACCTTCATGATCCTCCAGCCTGTAGGCTCCTCTTCCGATCACTTCCTTGATTTTGTAAGGGCCTTCCCATTTGGGTGCCAACTTTTTTACCTCACCAGCAGGATTTGTTCTTCGTAACACTAAATCCCCAACTTGAAATGTTCTTGGTCGAACCCTTCGGTTATAGGCATTGGTAATCCTTACTTTATATAGCTCTGTTCTTGCTACAGCTTGTTCTCTTAGCTGATCAATCTCATCTAACTCTTGCATTCTCTTACCCTCGTTCTGCTCTGGATCATAACATTGTACGCGGAGAGATTCAACCCCAATTTCCGCTGGAATGAGGGCCTCCGAACCGTATACCAGACTATACGGAGTTTCCCCTGTAGATACCCGAGGAGTTGTTCGGTAAGCCCACAAGACTCCAGGTAGTTCATTTACCCATTCTCCTCGGGCCCTTCCAGCTTCGTCTTAATCCCATGTAATAGAATACGGTTAATAACTTCGACTTGCCCATTTGACTGTGGATAGGCTACTGACGTGAATACTTGCTTGATTTTCATATCCTCGCACCACTCATGTAGTTTCTTTCCCTGAAATTGCCTTCCATTATCCGAAATAATTCTCCTCGGTATTCCGAACCGACATACTATGCTTCTCCATAAGAATCTGATGATTTCCTCCTCAGTTATTTTTGCTAGAGGCTCAGCTTCCACCCATTTAGTAAAGTACTCAACTGCTACTAGGAGGAATTTTCTTTGCCCCGTGGCAAGAGGAAAAGGTCCGACGATGTCCATCCCCCATTGATCGAAGGGACAGGAAATAATACTGCTATTTAGGACATCTGCGGGTATATGAGATATATTTGCATGTTTCTGGCAATTGTTACATTTTTTAACAACAGCCTTCGTGAATCTCATTTAGCAAATGTTCTCATTCTTGTACTGATGTGCATTGCAAGAAGGAAGCTGAAAATCCCCTTTTGAACAATTTACCTTCTGCTAACACAAAACGCCTCTCCATTCTCTTCACCCGAGCAGCTTCCTTCGGATCTAATGGCAACACCCTATTTTTCAAGAATTTAATGATATGCTCTCGCCAATCGGATATGATACAAGGCTCCAAATTGATTATACTGTTGATAGCTATGTGCGAGACCAAAAGATCTTGTACCAGCACTTTCCTGTTCTTCCACTCATGAGTGGAACTGCCAACTTTACGAGTGAATCTGCTCGGTTATTATCTTCTCGTGGTATTTGCTTCAATTCCACTTCATGGAACTGAGTCATTAATACTTGAGCCTTCTCCACATATTTTTTCAACTTTTCTTCTTTCACCTTGTACACCCCATTTACCTGCTGAACAACCAGCATTGAATCCATGAACACTGTTACTTTCCGAGCTCCGGCGTCTAATGCTACTCGTAAACCTGAGAGGAGAGCTTCGAATTCGGCTTCATTATTTGAAGAATGAAAACTGAACTGAACTATGGCAATTTCCTCTCCTTCTGGACTGATCAGTATAATTCCTGCACCGCTTCCTATTTGAGTAGATGATCCATCTACAAATAGGCTCCAATCTTTTTCTTCGCGAGTATGAGTCACTTCAACCAAGAAATCAGATAAGGCCTGAGCTTTGATGGTAGTCCGAGGCTGATAAGAAATATCGAACTCACTCAATTCTGTGGCCCATTTCACCATCCTTCCTGAAATTTCAGCTTTCGACAAGAGCCTTCCTAAGGGAGTGCTCGTTACCACCATGATAGGGTGAGATAAAAAATACAGCCGAAGCCTTCTTGCCGTGATCACCAGAGCCAAAGCTAATTTTTCAATTTCAGGGTATCTTTGTTCGGCTCCTTGCAAAGCTCGACTGACATAATATACCGGTTGATGCTGCCCTAATTTCTCTTGAATTAACACCGAGCTGACAACTTCCTCGGTTACCGACAAGTAGACGAGGAGGGTCTCATTGTGCTCGGGTTTATTCATTAAGGGTAACTGAGCTAAATATTCTTTCAAGTCTTCGAAAGCCTTCCGACACTGATCATCCCACTCGAACTGCATTCCTCGCTTTAATGCTTTAAAGAAAGGCAAACTCCTATCAGCCGATCTAGATATGAATCGACTAAGCGCTGCTATTCTTCCTGCTAACCTTTGTACTTCGTTCAAGGTCCGAGGAGGGTTCATTTCTCGGATTGCTCGGATTTTCTCAGGGTTAACTTCCACACCTCTCTCTATCACCATGTACCCCAAGAATTATCCACTATGAATTCCGAAGGTACATTTGGCTGGATTTAATTTCATGCCAAATCTTCTCAAAGTGGCAAAGACTTCCTCCATATCTTCGATCAGATTTTGGGCCTTCTTGCTTTTGATCAGGACGTCATCAACATAAACCTCCACGTTCCGTCCTATTTGATCTCTGAACATCTTATCCATCAGTCTCTGATAAGTAGCCCCCAGCATTTTTCAATCCGAAGGGCATTAAGACATAGCAAAAAGTTCATCCCGCTGTGACAAAGCTAACCTTGGACTGATCCTCGCGGGCTAAGGGGATTTGATGATATCCCTGATAAGCATCCATAAGACATAACAACTCATGTCCCGCAGTAGAATCCACAAATTGATCAATCCTCGGCAATGGATAACAATCTTTGGGACACGCTTTGTTCACGTCCCAAAAATCTACACACATCCTCCACTTGTCTCCTGCTTTAGGTACTAGAACCACATTTGAGAGCCATGTAGGGAAACTAATCTCCCGTATATGGCCTGCCTTCAGCAACTCCTCTACTTGTTTAGCTATGACGGCATCCTTCTCGGGTCCGAAATGCCTTATCTTCTGCTTAATTGCCCGAGCACTCGGGTCCACATTTAGATGATGCTAAGCAATCTCAGGTTTTACCCCAATTAAATCAGAGGTATTCCAAGCGAACACATCCACGTTATCTATTAAGCACTCATTCACCATTTTCCTCAATTCTGGATCCAACTTGGATCCAATGCGAGTAGTTTTCGCCGGGTGACCTAACTCGATACTCATAAATTCATCCTCGGGGACTATCCGCTCCTCCGCCTCAGGCTGTCCATGTTTCCTCTTATTATTTTATCGCTCCCCTTCTTCTCTATTATTTCCCTTGTCTTGCTTTAACTCTTGCACATAGCATTTTCTTGATGAACTCTGACTTCCTCTTACTTGTCCCACTTCCTCTCCTACTGGGAATTTTATCTTCAAGTGGTAAGTAGAAGCAACCGCTTCGAAGGCCGTTAATGCCGGCCGACCCAATATTATATTATAGGAGGAAGGTGCATCGACTATGAGGAAGGTGATCATCTTCGTCTTTGTCTTGGACTCCTCTCCTAATGTGACGGGTAAAGACACTTGTCCTATAGGACTTATGACTTCTCCGGTAAACCCATGCAAAGAAGTATTCACTTTTTGTACAACTATACTTCCCAATTCCATCTGTTTCAAAGTATTAAGGAAGAGCAGATCTGCCGAGCTGCCTGTATCGACGAAGATTCTTTGCACATTGTAGTTGGCCACTGTGGCTGAAATAACCAATGCATCCTTGTGGGGAAAATAAATCCATTGTAAATCTGCAGGTCTGAAAGCTATAGAAGGACTCTCCTGAGTATGACTTGTAATGGATAACACTTCGAGTCTTCGAGCATAACTTTTTCTTGCTCGGTTAGAATCTCCACATGATGTTCCTCCCGAAATCATATGTATAGTTCCTCGGTTAGGAACATTGCTCACGGTTCTTTCCCTAGTAACTTGATTTCCTCCCTCCACTCTTTCCCTCGTACTGCCCAAGGAACTGGCTGAAGTGCTCCTCTCCCTGGATTAACATTATTCCGAGGGAAAGGATCACTGTTCCTCAGGTCACCGTCAGCTCCTCGCCTTACACCCATTCTTCCTTCATGAACGCTCCCTCCTCGGGTGCTTCCTCCTCGGAATACTCCTCTTCCATAGGGTCCCCCCCGACCCCGCTTCGGCATAATTTGATTCATGGCTATCTCCCGATAAGATCTCATCGGTAGGTATTGATCAAAGTTCCTCTTAGGCTGTTCCAGTGGCCTCTCCTTCCTATTGACTTCACCACCATTTTTTATTTCCTTCTTCTGTTTCATCCTCTGCGCTTCCTCCAAATTAATATATTTAGAGGCACGCCCTAGTAATTCATCATAATCCGACGGTGGCTTCTTGGCCAACGATCTGAACAGATCCCCCTCCCTCAACCCTTGGGTGAAAGCACTGGCTAGTATTTCAGACGTCACATGCTGAACATCAAGGCACGCTTGATTGAATCTTTTCAGAAATTCCCGCAGGGACTCCTTATCCATCTGCCTGAGACCGAACAAACTCAAGGCTGTTCTCTTGCAACTTCTACTGCTCGCGAATTGATGAAGGAACAACGAGCTGAATTTAGGAAAGGAATCCACTATTCCTGATGGTAATTGATTGAACCACGATTGAGCAGCGCCAGCTAGGGTAGTCAAGAACACTCTACATTTCACCCCATCTGACAGCTGATGAAGGAGTGAAGCATTCTCAAATCGAGACAAATATTCTTCTGGATCCGTGCTGCCATCATAATTCCCCACACTTAAAGTTCTAAAATTAAGAGGCAAAGGATCATCAATGACGTGAGGAGTGAATGGGGTGCTCCTCCTTGCCGAGTTAATACGACCTTCCATTTTATTGCGCATTTTTTGTAACTCCTCCTTTAAATCCTCCATTTGATGGTGCAAAGCCCTATCTATTTCATCATTTGAATGATTAGGAAAGTCTTTCAATTCTTCAGCCTCCTCCTCCGACTTCTTTATAGAGGTTGAGTCTTCCTCTTCTTCCTTATTTTCTTCCTGACAGGGGGTCATAAATTGTTTCATAACTTCTCCGACAGTTTTAGCAATCATCTCAGTCAAATGTTCCATGGGTATTCCTCCGGTGGGTAATACTCGTGAAACATTCTGCGATGATCCAGCCTCCCCTGCTCATTCTGCTTCTGGGCATGAAAGGGGGGGGGGGGGGGGGGGGGGGGGGGGGTCGTTGGTTTATCCCTTCCCGACATTGGCCCTCGCCCTTTGCTTCTAACCATTTCGCTTTGGATTCTTAATGAAATATCTTTGCTTCAACGTCTTTACTCTTTTTTTCCCACAGACGGCGCCAATGATGTGACTCGTGATTTTTGAATATGAGGTAGAATAAAGTGTTAATGAAAAATAACAATAAACACACCAAGATTTTTTACGTGGAAAACCCTCAAATTGAGAGAAAAACCACGGGACCAAGTCCAGTATAAAACTTCACTATAAACGTTGATGATTTACAAGACTCTCTGGACACAAATCACAATCGCTAAATGACTTGTATGAATATTTTTTAGAAATAACAAAAAAGACCGAACAGACATAAATTTGCTCTCTTCGGAGTCTTTTTGCCCAGAAAAATCCAACCCCCTCTATGATGACATCTGCGGGTATTTATAGGACTGTTCCTAGTGATTGGCTCGCGGTGGATCCGGAACACGATGTCCTCTGATCGTGGCTTGACTGGAGCCCAACGTGTCCGAGAAATCCGCGCCCCATTACTGCACGTTTATTCACGCCGATTAATTTGTTGGTTACTCCCGGGTCTTCCGCTAATCTTTGACCAGAAAATCGAGGAGGGTTTAGCAGTTGTTCGGCAAAACCCTACTCGGTGCTATCTGCTCGGTGCATTCTACTCGGTATATGACTTGTTCGGCTCTTGAGGGAATTTTACTCGATGAAGTCAATATGTCATATAACATCAGGGCTCATTGGATTTATGAGTAGTGTATCCTAAAATCAAGTATATGGATGATCCATTCTTAAAATCATATGTAGACAATTTCCTTATTACTAGGAAATCTTGCATTATGGTTTGATTTAAAACATTGAATCTTAAACATTTATGTTATATTTACGAAGTGATCTTAATAAGAAAGTCCATTTGGCTTGTTGGTATCGACTATACAGTAACAATGGAATTAACCCATCATTATCATGATTAAATCAAATTATTTAGATGAGATTGAACCGTGTAATGAATATTGGAATGTTTTCGCTAGTAAAGTCCTGATAAATTCTGGTGTACATCAGGTTTTTCCTAACATCATCACACATACATCAGAATGTGTAATAGTGTGAAAACCCGTTGTACACCAATACATCAGAATGTGTAATAAAGTTTCGGAAAACCCGGTGTACATCAGAATTTTTAGTAAAATCAAGTTGATGTGATTCTTTATCTCCCGTGTTCCGTGGAACTAAGTGTTTGCGAAAAATAAACAAAAGACACCACAATTTTTACGTTGAAAATCCTCAAGAATGAAGGAAAAACCACGGGACCTCTTTCGTTTCCTCTTTCAGCCCATTTGAAGAAGCCAAATCTTCTTCATCTTCAGTGGTTCTCTTTGGGTGGGACCGGGTCATAAATTGCTTCATGATTTCCCCCACATTCTTGCAATTACTTCAGTTAGTTGTTCCATATGTATTCTACTAGTAGGAAATGCCTGAGGAACGTTTTGAGATGACTCTGTATCATCTTCTTCTCCTTCGCGCACCAGGGCTGAATATGAAGGGTGGTTTTGTATGTTCCCCCTTGGACCTTGTCCACGGCCTTTACTTCTAACCATACTTCCTTTCTTTGATCTATGCAAAAAATTCCTTATTCTTCAACGTCTTTGCTAGAAAAAAATTCCCACGGACGACGTCGATGATGTGATTCGCTATCTCTCGTGTTCGGTAGAACCAAGTGTTAGCGAAAAATAAACAAAAGACACCACATTTTTTACGTGGAAAACCCTCAAGAATGAAGGAAAAACCACGGGAACTTGTCTAGTATAAATTCTTTACTATAAAAAATGGATTTGTTACAGGACTTTGACACGAGACAAGAATAATAAACTCCTAAACAAGAAAATCAGAAATGGATACGAGAAATGACCGAACAGACTTAAAATGCTATCTTCGGAGTCTTTTCTTGCCTCAAAAGTCCAACCATTTACAATGAGACCACACGTGTGTATTTATAGGGATGATCCCGGTGGTTAACTCGCGGGAAATTTGGAACACGACATCCTTTGATCGTGGCGTTATTGGGGCAAGTGTGCCCAAGAAATTCGCGTTCTATTATTGCACGTTTATCTACGTCGGTTGATTTGTTGGTTACGTTCGGGTCTTCCGCTATTCTTTGACCAGTATATCAAGCAGGGTTTAATAGTGATTGGATATCTTATGCTAGGATATTTATGTTCGGATATCTTGTTCTTAGATACTTCTGTTCAGATATCTTATTCGATACTTGCAAGAGATTTTACCTGAGAAAATTGATATATCATATTACATCACAAGTCAAATTCAATGTTTCCAATGCTTTGACGGGACAATGAGATCATTCGATGCCACGCATTGCCCACATGGTAACAATTAAGCGAATGAAAGTTACGCAGTGTCGTCACCAAGTGAAAACTAGCTTCCAAGCGTCATGATATTAATCATATATGGTCTAAAATAATAAATAAACAATTCACTTCGTTGACTTAATGGTATTTTGTTTTATTATTAAAATATACGAGTTGTTTCATATATCCAAATAGATGAGAATCCAACAAAATTTGGGTCGAGGATAAGATAGGTTATTGCTGAGGGAGGCTCTATAGACACGTTACTATATTATTAGATATATATTATTGGTAGATAATATTTATTAGAATTTTGGGTTAATGTATGCACGGTTATAATTTTGGGGGACGAAATTAAGTGTAAAACATAATTTTTTTTAAAAAAAATTCTATAAAAAGTACAATTTTTTTTTGGGGTGTCCATCCCTGCACCTCTCCCTCTGCCTCTGGCTCTGGTGCTGGTGCTGGTGATGGTTGTAAGAAGGATTTCATTAACTAAAGGGAGATATAGTACTTTTTTTAATGGGTTCCATCATCAAAATATATTTGTTTCTCTTTCACTTTTGTAATCTTTTTATATGCCATCTTTGTGTAGAATCCTTTTTGTGTCAGCAGATGGAATAAAGACCCAAATGCAACGAAGCGTCCAACTTGGTGGGATGAACTCTAATTAACTAATGCCCTTTTCCAGTTAATTGATAGTTATCTATAACGATATCAGAGGTTTTGCCTCACCGGTTATCACCCTCTCAATTATAGGAATGGCTCGAGTATGAGCTTTGTAGTTTACAAAAAAATCATCTATCCCCTTAATAAAAAAAAAGTTATCTATAATTATATTAATGTAATAATAATATATAATATTATATATATTATTATTATTATATATACACATACACCCGAATATATATATATATATATATATATATATATATATATATATATATATATATATATATATATATATATATATATTATGATTATTATTATTCTATATTATGATCACTGTATTATATTAATATTATATTATATTAATATTATATTACATATATATTTTTATGATTATATATCTATATTAATTTCTATATATATTTATTATTATGGTTTTTATTATTATTTATTTATTTTATTCCTCTTATAAATCTTTTCTTTCTTATATTATCCTGTCCTCCTCTCTCTCTTCTTACATCTTCTATATACTCTTATTATTATATCTCTACATACCTACGTCTCTCTATATATCTTCTAATTCCTATTATATTTTCTTATTCTCTTCTAATGTCCTAATAATCTCTCTTCTTCCATCTTCTCTATATTCTTATTATTATTATTCTCTCCATACATACGTGTGTATATATATATATATATTCTAATTAATGTTATATTTTCTTATTATAATAATGAGGGTATTTTGTCATTTTATCAAATAATAATCATTATCAACAATCTTATCCTCCAATCAAACATTATATAATTTATCACATACTATTTTTACAATCATTTCACAACTTTTTAATCATTACATTACTTATCATATCCATCACTTCAAACGGTACCTAATAGTTCTAATTATCTAAATTAGCTCTTTATTGAATTCTAATTTAATATCCTCTTCTTAATTTATCTCATTTTATGTATAGTCCGTTACAAACTCAGGTTTTAGTTTGGTGTATTTAGGGTTTTTTGTATAAAAAATTTATATTATAAAAGTTAAGATAAAATCTTATCTACAGTGTTGGGATTTTGGAACGTAATGTTTATGGTAGATTTTCTTGATGATTTCTGCATTCCAAGAAAAATATTACAGGTTAAAATGAAGTGGCATGAGTTGCACTTTTTGTAAGATGTACTACTCGATCGGGTTAATTGATAACTCAATGAACATAGAATAAAATGGGATGCCTTGAGTAGTGTGCATAGTTCAGTAATCGTGATTGGTCACGATATGATGCATGACGTTATTGGTCATATTGTTGAGTAATATTAAATTGACGTTCAATATAGATACTTCATGAACCTTCAGAGATCATGGATGATCAAATTGCACTGTCGACTTTAAGGTACGTAGTGACGTACAAGCATATATGTGTCTTGTTAATTATGAAATATGATTGATAACATTATGAAATTTGGATAGGTAACGAGATTTATGAATTGAGAATTCCTGTTAGAATTCTAAATATTATTGTACGATATGAGTTGCAATAGAATTATGATAGATATCATGGTGTTCATCTTCTTCTTCCAGTTGAGAATGATGTTCAGAACTTCATCTTTATGCTTCACAGTACATGATAAGTGTGATTTTTACACTTATTTTGCTATTAAATTAGGGGCGTTTTTGTATGGATTCCTTGATGATTTTACGCTTTTTGGTATATATTTGTATGTTTCAGGAATCTAGGTCCAAGTGCATAAAAGTGGAGGAAATAAGCTAAAAATGATGAAAAATTGCCAAACCGAGCGAACACGTCGAAGAAATGACGAAATCTAAAAAGGTTTTGGCAATCGATCGGCATTTCACAGCGATCGATCGCCATTGTCCAGAAAGTTTTGGCGATCGATCGCCATTTCTCAGAGATCGATCGCGGATGTTAAAATGTTGAAAAATAAAACCAGAATATTTTGGCGATCGATCGGCTGAATGTCGCGATCGATCGTCAGGCGTGAAAAAATCAAGATTTTGTTTCCTTTTTGGATATTTTGTGTCAAAAAGTATATAAACTCTTCTCCCACTATTTAAGGATAGGAGTTGGACAAATTTGGGGACCTTTGGCTCATAATTCACCCTACAATATCAGTCTCCGCTCATGTGCATCCCCAACCTTCATCCATACCATCACAACCATTGAAGAAGAAGACAATTCGGGAGAGACGGGACGACGCATCAATGACAGAAGTCAACGCCTAGTGTTATTTTCGTATTTTAAAACTTTTGTTCTTCATTATTATATTTTAATGATTTAGATTGTTGCAAAAGGTTTTTATGCATTATTATTTGGTGACAATTGTTGGCTAAGTTTTGTTGTCAAGACTTAGGGGATCCCATGTTTTGAACCCATGATTTAAAAATTGATTCTTACAATTACTATGAGCATAATTTAATGTTTTTCATGCTTTCAAAGGATTGATAGTCTTTGAATGAATTTCTATATTGTAATTGACTTGACCTACGATATTACAATACGACATAATAAATTAGGCTGTGGGTTTAGATTGAGACTGATCAAGTAAAATCGAACACATGTGTGATAGCAATAGATTTACCAAAATCGAAGGCTAAAAGTTTTCATCAATCGTCATACAATATTGAGTGTTATATAAGTGCATGAATTGCATCTAATTAGACTTGTTATAGCTTGACCATAGTATAACAAGTGTTTGGGAAAACTCGTCACCTTAGAACTTCTGAATTTAAATCTTAACTAATAGGCAAATTATAGGGGATTACATGGGTGAACCGAAGTCTTAATAAGCATCTCTACTGATTTATATTCTCGTTGCTACTTGTTTGGGTTGGATATCGAGTCTTTAGTCAATTTAGTTTAATAATCATCACTAATTATAGTAGGTTAAATATAGTTAAACTACTGGAGTTTAGTACTTATTTTCTAGTTACTGTGGGTTCAACAATCCGTATTCTTCCTATCTATACTAAAACTTGACACCGTGCACTTGCGGTATAATCGCGCTACACTGAAATTTACTATTTAAATGAATCGCGATCAAGTTTTTGGCACCGTTGTCGGGGACTAGTTAAAAGTAATATCACACGAGATTAGTTGACTCTAATTTAGTCATTATTTTATTTTTATTTCTATTCTCGATTTTTTTCCTCTATTATTCTACTGTAATTTCTTTGGTTGGATTTGTGCAGGTTGTTATCTCTTGGTGCATGCTAAGGAGTGGCAAACCTACACTTGAGCCTTTCGACCCCGAGATCGAACGCACTTGTTGAACTAGGCTAAGGCAAGCAAGAACACTCATGGCTAATAACGAGGAACGTGACGAGGTCCTGCAGCACCAGTCACAAGGTCACTTATGGACTAAGCTCAACCGTCTTTCCAAGGATCACTGTCGAGCATCACTAGACCAAGCATCCAGACTAACAACTTCGAGGTCAAGCCTGCAATCATACAGTTGATCCTGCACTCAGTCCAATTTGGGGGATCGATACTGAGGATCCCACCGCTCATATATCCAACGTCTTGGAGATATGCAACACGTTTAAACATAATGGCGTTACTAACGACTCCATCAGGTTACGACTCTTTCCAAGACTGCCAAGATGTGCAATGATATCACCACATTTGTGCAATACGACCCAGAGATATTGTACGAGGCGTGGGAGCATTTTAAGGATTTACTACGGAGATGCCCACATCACGGTCTTCCTGTCTGGCTGCAGATACAAACTTTCTATAACGATTTATTTTCTGCTAACCGTTCTATGCTTGATGCATCATCAGGAGGTACGATCATGAGGAAGACACCTGAAGCGGCATATGACTTGTTGGAGGAGATGGCTGAAAATAGCTATCATTGGCAATTTGAAAGGAACGTCGATGAAGCAAGTTGTAATGCATCAAGTGAGCGAAGTCACTGCTTTAGCCGCTCAAATTGAGGCAAGATTGACAGCATGAGCATGACAGTGCTGCAAGCCCAAGTGATTATTTGTGACTTATGCGGAGGCAACCACCCGAGTGTTGAATGCCAACCAGGTAACCCATTTGTGCAAACTGTTGAAAACCCAACTACCCCTACCCAAATACATACACTACGGGGTTGAGGAACCATCCACAACCACCACCTAGATATGCACCTAAACCGAGTATGGAGCAACTGTTGACCAAATTCATCACATCGACGGAGACTAGATTCTAAAATCACGAGGCATCGATAAAGAATTTGGAAGTCCAAGTGGGACAGTTAGCAAGAATTCTAGTCAGGCGAGCACAAGACTCACTACCTAGTGACATTGAAAAGAATCCTAGGGAGCAATTCCATGCCATAACACTACAAAGCGGAAATGAGGTTGTTGAAAATGAGGTTGCTGAGAAGAATGAAGCACATAATGAGCATGAGGGCAATGCAGACATTAAGCTAAAAGAGGTTCAACCACGTGACAAAGGTAAGTCTACTAAGACTACTATACCCATCACACCACCTAAGGTTCAAATCTCACTCCCATCCCCCGCTACATATAAGATAGCGAATTAGATGCTAAATTTGCTAAGTTTCTAGATTTGATTAAGAATGTCCACGTTGATATGTATTTCATTGATGCTATACGGTAAATGTTGTGCTAGTTTTGAAGGAGATACTGTCAAAAAAGTGGAAATTGGGAGAGCGTGAGACTATAAATTTAACTGAGGAGTGTTCTGCTATCAATCAAAACGATTCATCTCCAAAGTTAAAGGATCCAGAGAGTTTCACTATACCTTGCAAAATCAATTCTATGTCTTTTCATAAATCTTTATGTAATTTTGGTGCGAATGTAAATCTGATGTCTTTATCTAATTTATAGGAAGCTGGCTTTAGGAGAGCTCAAAGCGGTCAATGTTTCACTGCAGATGACGGACAAGTCCATCAAGTACCCTCAAGGGATAGTTGAGGATGTGCCAATCAAAGTCGATAATTTCACCATTCCGATGGATTTTATAGTGTTGTACATGAAGGAAGCTATTGGCATGCCATTGATCCTAGGAAGGCCATTCCTAGCAACGGGAAGAG
Source organism: Haberlea rhodopensis (assembly GCA_907163345.1). Taxonomy (NCBI): domain Eukaryota; kingdom Viridiplantae; phylum Streptophyta; class Magnoliopsida; order Lamiales; family Gesneriaceae; genus Haberlea; species Haberlea rhodopensis. The sequence goes on from CAJQUN010000015.1 coordinate 4,010,552, forward strand.
CGCTGATTGACGTTCAAGAGGGGAAGTTGATCCTCCGTGTAGGAGAGAATCAAATCACTTTCAACATGTTTCAAACTTTGACTAAATCACACAACAAGCACAGATGTTCTAAAGTTAATGTGATTGATACTCTTCCTTGTGATACGATGCTAGGTGATTGCAAGGAGAAGTTGAAAGAAACACTTGAGAACAAAGTGGATACGACCAATGATCAGAAGAAGGAGAAGAAAGTGATGATTACATCAATCTCAACCACGAAGAGGTAAATTCTTTGAGGGGGACTTGGTTTTAATGAATAAAGCCAAAATGAGACTATTTTGATGGAAGTCGGACTCACCATGGGCTGGACCTTTCAAAGTGGTTGATATTCTACCATGAGACATTATCAATTTGAGAGATGAAAGCGAGGCACTGTTCACGGTAAAAAAGAAGTGGTTACGACACTACCACGTGGATGAGAAAAATCATCCCTCACTACCCCCCTGCGGAACTTGAGCTTAAATGGTAAAAAGTCCAACTTGGAACTATAAATAAAGAACTCTTTCTTATACCTTATCTTTGTTTTTGAATTCTGTTTTGGTTTGTATTCTTGTTTTTGATGAGCGACTCCATGTGTGCTGTCATGTTTTCCCACAATAAACCCCACTTGACGAGGAATTGGACGACGAACACTGACGGTCGACGTCAAAGGTAAATGCTTTATCTTATTTTCCATGATTATTACATTGAGGACAATGCATGAATTAAGTTTGGGGAATTGTATTACTATGTCATGTTTTTTCCTTTGGAATTGTATCGTTCTTTGAGCACCAACAAAATTTTTTCTTGAAAATGAGTCCAATTAGTGAGAAAAGAATGAATCATAGTAGTGATCTCTATTCCATGATGATTTTAATCTCATTATGCATGTCGACTTGAGTTTTGATGATTGTAAAACTTGTTTGTGAATATATTGTTTTGTGTTAGCATGTCAAAGATGATGAATACTTTGAGCACATTTGAGTCATAATCTTGTGAATTGCATTTGGAGTAGTGAAAATCTTTGTGAAGTTGATGAATTATTTTCGAGCATCTTAGAGTAGCTTAGAACCTATTTGATGATGACACTTCAATGCGGAATTTAATAGTTATGAACTTGACTTGGAAATTATCTATGCGATCTTTGGAACTTTCTGAGCCTTTCAAGCTTATCATGTATACATTAGTCCTTAATGTCCACCATTTTGAGTTTCATTGAAATAGAATTGTATATGCATTGAATATAATTAGACCACCATTCAACATCTTTTTAGCAAACTCATTATACCCACCTTAACCAAAATTTAAAAAAATTATCATTACCTAAAGGGAGTATAATGAATCTCATTAGATGCACATGAATTGCTATATTTTGATGAGCTTATTGTTGAAAAAATTATGAATGAGAAAGGAAAAGAATAGAAAGAGCTTTGAGAAAAAGTATCTAAATAAGACCCAGAGTGGTCAATGCTATAAAGAAAAAGAAGAGAAGCTCAATTTGTGCTAAAATATGAACATTAAATTATTATATTCTCTTCTTTGCGCTATCACATCTTTTCTTTGAAGCCAACGCATAGGCCTAACATTACAAGCTTAAAAAGACATTTTGATCCAAGTGTAGGGAGTGACTACATTAGTGGATAAGTGTTTGAAAATAAGAATATGTGGTGCTCAACGATAATCTTAACTTTTATTGACTAGCATGATTTGATCTATGAAAATTACATAAAACTTGAAAGTTACAAGAACACACACGCACGTTCTGATTTGGAGACATGTTGCTTGATCTAGGAGAAAACTGACTTGTTAAACGTTTTTGATTGACTCTTGTTTGTCTGTAAGTGAGATGTCTGAGCTACATGATTGACTGCGAATTGGTTCATTTGAATCTTCAATATTGAACTCTATTTTTTGATCTTATTTCTTGCTCGAGCACGATCAAGTTTAAGTTTGGGGGAGTTGATAAATGTGATTTTTACACTTATTTTGCTATGAAATTAGGAGCGTTTTAGTATGGATTCCTGGACGATTTTACGATTTTTGGTATATATTTGTATGTTTCAGGAATCTAGGTCCAAGTGCATAAAAGTTGAGGAAATAAGCTAAAAATGATGAAAAATGGCCAAACCGAGGCATTTCACGCCAATCAATTTTGTCCAGAAAATTTTGGCGATCGATCACCATTTCTCAGAGATCGATCACGGATGTTAAAATTTTGAAAAATAAAACCAGAATATTTTGGCGATCGATCGGCAAGATGTCGCGATCGATCGCCAGGCACGAAAACATCAAGATTTTGTTTCCTTGTTGGATATTTTGTGTCAAAAAACATGTAAACTCTTCTCCCACTATTTAAGGACAGGAGTTGGACAAATTTGGGGACCTTTGGCTCATAAATCACCCTAAAATATCAGCCTACATTCAACTCCATCCCCAACCTTCATCCATACCATCACAACCATTGAAGAAGAAGACAATCCGGGAGAGACGGGATGACGCAGTCAACGCCTAGTGTTATTTTCGTATTTCTAAACTTTTGTGCTTCATTATTATCAGATTTTAATGTTTAGATTGTTGCAAAACGTTTTATGTATTATTATTTGATGACAATTGTTGGCCAAGTTTTGTTGTCAAGACTTAGGGGATCCCATGTTTTGAAACCATTATTTAAATTAAGTTTTGATTGATTCTTACAATTCTATGAGCATAATTTATTGCTTTTCGTGTTTTCAAAGGATTGATCATCTTTGAATGAATTTATATATTGTAATTGACTTGACCATACTATATTACAATACGACAGGCCATGGGTTTAAATTGAGACCGACCAAGTAAAATCGAACACATGTGTGATACCAATAGATTTATCAAAATCGAAGGCTAGAAGTTTTCATCAATCGTCATAAAATATTGAGTGTTAAATAAGTGCATGATCATTGCCTTGTTGCATCTTAGTCTTAGACTTGTTATAACTTGACCATAGCATAACAAGTGCATTAGGAAAACTCGTCACCGTATAATGTTTGAATTTAAATAATAACTAATAGGTGAATTATGTAGGATTACATGGGTGAACCGAAGTCTTGATAACTGTCTCTACTGATTTATATTCTTGCTACTACTTGTTTGGGTTGGATATCGAGTCTTTAGTCAATTTAGTTTAATAATCATCACTAATTATCGTAGGTTAAATATAGTTAAACTACTGGAGTTTGGTACTTATTTTCTAGTCCATATGAGTTCGACAATCCGTATTCTTCCTATCTATACTAAAACTTGACACCGTGCGGTATAATCGCACTACACTGAAATTTAATGTTTAAATAAATCGCTATCAGTATACACCCAGACATATCTCAACAAATCATCTATAAATGTAACAAACAAACGTTTACCTCCCAATGAAGCATTCTGAGAAGGCCCTCAAATGTCGGTGTGCACATAGTCTAGTATCCCTTTGGTACGATAGATAGCGGTACCAAACTTGACACGTGTCTGCTTGCCCAAGACACAATGTTCACAGAAGTCAAGTTTCCCACTTTTGGCACCTTTCAGAACACCTCGTTCACTAAATTTTGCAAAGCTTTCTCACCGGCATGTCTCAAGCGCATATGTCAGAGCCTTGAGGTATCAGATGAATCTTCTCCGATGCTAGTGGAGAGTGCAGCTCTGTCATAGACTTTGGACCCTCAAGAAAATATAGATATCTTTCCCGAGAACTTTCATCACTAAGAGTGCATTGATAAGTGTATTTTATACACTTATATTTCTTCTTATTTTGCATGATTTAGTGTTAGTTTTCGATCAGAATACGCGCTTTTGGTTTTGTTATGTGTTGTTTTGCAGGAATCCAGGTAATTACATGTTTTGTGGACTAAAAGGGTGCAAATGACGGAAAGAACGGATGAATTGAAGCCAAAAATCTACACTTTCAATCATGGCAACAAGCGTAAAGACGCCTACTCTGAGGCATAACTACGCCTAACCCACGGCAAATCAATTTTTGGAGAATGTCTTGAGGCGTAACTACGCCTATTTGGAGGCGTAACTACGCCTAAGCTACGGCTTTGAGATTTTGTTCAGGCGTAACTACGCCTGTTTTCAGGCGTAATTACGCCAGTCACGCGGGAAGCCAGTTCTTTAGACACGTCGACAGGCGTAATTACGCCACTTCGGAGGCGTAATTACGCCAATGGAATTTTGGTAATTTGGAGACTTTCCTTAGGAGTTTGCACGGGACTTTTAAAAGGTTTTAGAGGAGGATTTTCGAGATATTCAGACTCAGACACACTTTGGGAGAAAAAGGAGGCTAGGGTTGAAGAACGGAGAAAAATAACGACGACGGCTCGGAGCAAAAAGTAGAGAATTCATCACGAGACGGCGGCGTTCATCGGAGATCGAAGAATAGCGTCCAATTCGTTTTGTATCTCTAAACTTTTAGCAATTTTTATGGGTTATTTAAACATGTCTATGTGTTTGAATACTTCTAGCATGAGCTAATTTTATTTTCTAGGAGACGATGTAGCTTGTTTTGAAACTACGCTTATTATGAATTGATTAAAGTTTATTTGGATTTCCGTATGGTTTATTTATGTTTTCCTGTTCCTAATGCTTTTAATCTACTGGCCATGGATTGAATGATTCCATATTCGTGATCTATCACTCGGGAGAGGGGGTTGTGAATAGGAAAGAAGGAATTTGTATCGTGGTAGTTATATTGTTCGGAAGGCCTATAACTCCATAGAAGTCGTCAAAGGAATTACTGCGCTTTTACAATTGTTTGATAATTAATCTTAGATAGGGATATCAAGATTAATGTTAGATAATTAATTCTGCTTAACACCCGGGAGGGGGAGTAGAAACAAATAAGAATTCTCGGCTAGTAAACTAGGAAATTCATAAAATGGAAATCAAGGAATGATAAGTGTAGTGGATGAACAAGTGAAATCGTACTCCTAGATTCGTCTCCAACTGATTTATTTTCAACTCAATATTTGATCATCGTTAGTAATTAATTTTTATTCTTCGCATAACATTCAACTATTCGATTCTCTAAATAAAGCAAAGATTATTTTAATTCAGTACTTAGATTTAACTATTTAATCAATCTCTGTGGGTTCGACATCTTTCTATACTAAAACTTGACTACCGTGCGCTTGCGGTAAGGGATTTTTCGCATCATGCATCTCGTACAACTTTCAGAATTCTGCCCTCCATGGTACCTCGTAGTCGTTGGACTTGAGGACTCCAAGTGAGATTATATTCTTCTTCAGACCAGGAACATATCTCACATCTGTAAGTTGTTTGATCATACCATCGTGCATCTTCAAGCGGACTATATCATTGCCTCATGTTTGACAGACATTATCGTTGCCCATAAGGACAACTCCACCGTTGATATCTTCGAAGGTTGAGAACCATTAGCGGTCTATTAGATGAATTGTATGAAGATGGTGAGAGTGAGAATGCTAAGTCGTCTTCACTGTTAGAATTTTGTTGTGCCACATTCGCTTTGGATTTTTCCTTGTTCGGACAATCCTTCATACATTGCGTTTTCTGATGACAATAGGCACATTTATCCTTTGCAGGACATCTTCGTGTTGATTCCCCTTTGGATTTCGATCTAGATCTGCCTTGTCCTTTGACAGATTTTCTGTTTTTCCCTCTGGATACCATCAATGCTTCAGATATGGTAATCTATGATCATGCTGGTGTTTTCTCCGATATTCATTGTTTGCCAACGCATTGGAAACATCCATGAATTTGACTTTGTCTTTGTCGTATAACAAAGCTGTGGTCAGATGATCATAAGATTCTGGCAGGGAACTCAACAACAGTAACGCCATATCTTCATCCTTAACTTCAACCTCCAGATTTTGCAGATTTGTAATAATTTTGTTGAATTTATCTAGATGTTTAAATCATTGGCGTACCTTTCTTATACTAAAAATGGAAAAGCTTTTTTTTTCAAATAGAGCCAGTTCTATATGTTTTTCGTCATGTACCTCTCCTCCAGCTTTTTTCAGAGACTTGTTGCGGAAGTCTCTTTCATGACAAAGTATTTCTGCCCCTTGGCTAAGCAGAGTCGGATCGTGCCACAAGCTTGGCTATTGATATAGTGTCAATCCTCATGTAACATGTCATTGGGCTTGGACGCCAAGGCTATATTAGATCCTTCTTGGAATAAAAGATATATTACTTCACATTGCCACATGCCAAATTGTTGGTGCCGTCAAATTTCTCCACCTCGAACTTTGCATTTAATAGCATGGTTCGTCGCATTGAACCGCTTGTGATTTCTTCTTGATCCATTATTTTGACTTTTCTGTAGCTATTTAGTAGAAACAGATGCTACATTAGTGTATGGAATGGTCAAAATAGTGGGGAACCAGTCCTAGATCGCCAAAAAGGGGCAAAAATTAGTCCAAATGTGTTTTTTCTGTTCGGATGAATAATTATGTGAGTAAATAGTACTGGGCCTATAAATAGTGCTGGGTTTGAACAGTGATGGGCCGTGAACAGTGTGGGTCTGATGAATAGTGATGGGCCAAAATTGGGCAGGATAGTGGACCGTTCGGGTCAAACGCTCGGTCAAAAACATGTCGACCAGGTTCGGATCCGAAAAGGGTTCCTTCTTCCCCAAATTTCTGCAACTTCACGTAAGTTTTTCAAAAAAATTCTTCAAAACTTTAACTTCGATTTCCCATTGACTCGAAAGTCAGGATTACAGATCAAAAATTGTTCCGGACTCTCGTCAACGAGAAGAATCTAGTTGTATGATCATAAATCAATTTCAGGCACTTTTAATTTTCAGGACATGGCTCGGATACCATTTGTTGTGCCAGAATACCTAAAAGAAAGTGTAAACATCATATACACACACACAAGAACATGAATATTTACATTGTTCGGCAATTGCTTACATTGTTCGGCAATTGCTTACGTCCATGGGAGGCAAATTCAATTTATTGGAAATTTCAGACGAGAGTTACAAACTCACCAGGATCACCTCACAACTCACATATACCGTTACAGAAAACTCAAAAGCCTTGTTATATAAAGAGTGATTTCAAATTGAGGGATTATATTTGGGAGAGCATGCATGACATGTATATATAGGTGCAAATTCATTCACCTGCCGAATAATATCAGTTGTGCATCGGACTGTAAATTTGAAAGGTATGTTACGACCGGATAACATACAACAGGTACCCGTGGTGTTTGAAACTCTCCAATTTCTTGACACACGGATGGGAAGGTGTCTCCCCTTGGCCATCTTGCAAGCCACCTTCCACCATTTCAATAATGGAAAGAGCCACGTAGCCAACAAAAATAATAATAAAAAATTGGAAAAAGTTGAAAGAAATGTCTGCAACGGCCATCCATGATGGCCGTGAAATCATGTTTCCAGGCTGCGATAATGGCCGTTGAATTGATGTTAGGGTTACACATCCGTTTTAGTATACAATGTTACTGCGGTTGCTGTCATTTCGGTAACGGAACGGCCGTTCCGCGACAGATATCATGAACCATGCATTCAAGTGATTTAAGAAGCGTTTTCAGGATACTTCTAGACTTATGAGAGCTAAAATCTTGGCTACATCACTCACGATTTACTCCATTGGGTCCATTGGCAACAAGCTTTCCAAGAGTCTAATTTCTTGTTTGGATAGCCTATTTTGACAACCCAGCAAAAATTCCATACCTATTTTTTTGTGCAAATTAAAAATAAGGATTATGGTTGCTCTTGCTTGTGGCATTTGGTGGACTAATCGGTGTAAATTTTTGTGGGTTGTCAAAATTTTGTTACAGGTCTCAATTCTTGAACGCGGCTGTGGAAAATACCTTCTGGAATGGCGTTCTTGAATTTGTTAAACATCATGAGCCCACGTGCAGGAAGAACACGAGGGAGAAGCAAGATAGGAAAATCAACTACATCATTCCAGAGGCGTAACAGGCCCACTGGCCATTGCCCATATGACGAAAGGACTACGTAATGTGACATAAAGTGCATTATATTGGTCTGTGAAACCCTAAATATTCTGATGATGTAAATAACCTAGAAATCTAGGCAAAAGGGTAATCATGAATATTTTTATTCCTCTACTTCCATAGTTTAATAACCCAAAAAATTAAGGGGAATTATATATCTGTAACTTTTTTTAAACTAAATACAGATTAAATTCTTCTTTCCAACAACATCCATATTTCAAAAAGTAATTCAAATAAGTGCAACTTTCCAAGACTCTCTTTTTTATTCTTTGGTTACCACTGGCTTTGCAATTTTTCCCAATGCTGATTAATTTTTAGAGTTTTTAATGCATTTGAATAGTTGCAACACTTCTGGACATTTACTTTTTTTCTCTGACTTGGAAGCTGCCAGGATCAAGAGTTTTTATTACAGAAACTTGAAATTGGGGAATTTTAAGCAATTTGAGGTTCTATTTGATGGTTGAAGAAGCTTTTGTAGATTCAAGGAGGAGATGAGAGAGTTGTGGATGTGTGTTTCAATGACGATACTGCCAGCCTCGATCCTGAACTCTTGTAGATTTCTGAGGTGTCTCGGCCTTTATAGCTAACCCTCAACGTTGCCGAAGAACTGTTTGACCAGCTGTTGGAAACGCTGGATGTTGTTGCATTGTGACTTCTTCATTAAAAATAAGCTATGGATCTCTTCTTGCATGTTGAGAATCTTAAAGAGGACTTCCAACTAATAAAAAAAGAACTTTTGGAAAATAAAAATAGGAACAATCTTTTTGAAAATGTCAAATAAGTTTAGCGATACATGTGGATAAGTGCATCAGGTAAATCTAGTAACTTTGTAACAAGAAAAGGTCTAATAAGTACACCAGAGTCTAGCGGTCTACGTGAGATAAATGCATCATGTTCAATAGAAACACGTTTTTTGGTCAGAAATCCAAGTTTGCTGCACCAATATCATGAATTAAATGCACCGCTAGCATAACATGATAAATAACGACCCAGAGATATTGTACGAGGCGTGGGAGCATTTTAAGGATTTACTACGGAGATGCCCACATCACGGTCTTCCTGTCTGGCTGCAGATACAAACTTTCTATAACGATTTATTTTCTGCTAACCGTTCTATGCTTGATGCATCATCAGGAGGTACGATCATGAGGAAGACATCTGAAGCGGCATATGACTTGTTGGAGGAGATGGCTGACAATAGCTATCATTGGCAATTTGAAAGGAACGTCGATGAAGCAAGCTGTAATGCATCAAGTGAGCGAAGTCACTGCTTTAGCCGCTCAAATTGAGGCAAGATTGATAGCATGAGCATGACAATGCTGCAAGCCCAAGTGATTATTTGTGACTTATGCGGAGGCAACCACCCGAGCGTTGAATGCCAATCAGCTGTTGAAAACCCAACTACCCCTACCCAAATACATACACTACGGGGTTGAGGAACCATCCACAACCACCACCTAGATATGCACCTAAACCGAGTATGGAGCAACTGTTGACCAAATTCATCACATCGATGGAGACTAGATTCTAAAATCACGAGGCATCGATAAAGAATTTGGAAGTCCAAGTGGGACAGTTAGCAAGAATTCTAGTCAGGCGAGCACAAGGATCACTACCTAGTGACACTGAAAAGAATCCTAGGGAGCAATTCCATGCCATAACACTACAAAGCGGAAAGGAGGTTGTTGAAAATGAGGTTGCTGAGAAGAATGAAGCACATGATGAGCATGAGGGCAATGCAGACATTAAGCTAGAAGAGGTTCAACCACGTGACAAAGGTAAGTCTACTAAGACTACTATACCCATCACACCACCTAAGGTTCAAATCTCACTCCCATCCCCCGCTACATATAAGAGAGCGAATTAGATGCTAAATTTGCTAAGTTTCTAGATTTGATTAAGAATCTCCACGTTGATATGTATTTCATTGATGCTATACGGTAAATGTTGTGCTAGTTTTGAAGGAGATACTGTCAAAAAAGTGGAAATTGGGAGAGTGTGAGACTATAAATTTAACTGAGGAGTGTTCTACTATCAATCAAAACGATTCATCTCCAAAGTTAAAAGATCCAGGGAGTTTCACTATACCTTGCAAAATCAATTCTATGTCTTTTCATAAATCTTTATGTAATTTTGGTGCGAATGTAAATCTGATGTCTTTATCTAATTTATAGGAAGCTGGCTTTAGGAGAGCTCAAAGCGGTCAATGTTTCACTGCAGATGGCGGACAAGTCCATCAAGTACCCTCAAGGGATAGTTGAGGATGTGCCAATCAAAGTCGATAATTTCACCATTCCGATGGATTTTATAGTGTTGTACATGAAGGAAGCTATTGGCATGCCATTGATCCTAGGAAGGCCATTCCTAGCAATGGGTAGAGCGCTGATTGACGTTCAAGAGGGGAAGTTGATCCTCCGTGTATGAGAGAATCAAATCACTTTCAACATGTTTCAAACTTTGACACAATCACACAACAAGCACATATGTTCTAAAGTTAATGTGATTGATACTCTTCCTTGTGATACGATGCTAGGTGATTGCAAGGAGAAGTTGAAAGAAACACTTGAGAACAAAGTGGATAAGACCAATGATCAGAAGAATGAGAAGAAAGTGATGATTACATCAATCTCAACCACGAAGAGGTAAATTCTTTGAGGGGGACTTGGTTTTAATGAATAAAGCCAAAATGAGACTATTTTGATGGAAGTCCGACTCACCATGGCTGGACCTTTCAAAGTGGTTGATATTCTACCATGAGACATTATCAATTTGAGAGATGAAAGCGAGGCACTGTTGACGGTAAAAAAGAAGTGGTTACGACACTACCACGTGGATGACGAAAAATCATCCCCCACTGCCCCCTGCGGAACTTGAGCTTAAATGGTAAAAAGTCCAACTTGGGACTATAAATAAAGAACTCTTTCTTATACCTTATCTTTGTTTTTGACTTCTGTTTTGGTTTGTTTTTTTGTTTTTGATGAGCGACTCCATGTGTGCTGTCATGTTTTCCCACAATAAACCCCACTTGACGAGGAATTGGACGACGAACACTGACGGTCGACGTCAAAGGTAAATGCTTTATCTTATTTTCCATGATTATTACATTGAGGACAATGCATGAATTAAGTTTGGGGAATTGTATTACTATGTCATGTTTTTTCCTTTGGAATTGTATCGTTCTTTGAGCACCAACAAAAAAATTTACTTGAAAATGAGTCCAATTAGTGATAAAAGAATGAATCATAGTAGTGATCTCTATTCCATGATGATTTTAATCTCATTATGCATGTCGACTTGAGTTTTGATGATTGTAAAACTTGTTTGTGAATATATTGTTTTGTGTTAGCATGTCAAAGATGATGAATACTTTGAGCACATTTGAGTCATAATCTTGTGAATTGCATTTGGAGTAGTGAAAATTTTTGTGAAGTTGATGAATTATTTTCGAGCATCTTAGAGTAGCTTAGAACCTATTTGATGATGACACTTCAATGCGGAATTTAATAGTTATGAACTTGACTTGGAAATTTTCTATGCGATCTTTGGAACTTTCTGAGCCTTTCAAGCTTATCATGTATACATTAGTCCTTAATGTCCACCATTTTGAGTTTCATTGAAATAGAATTGTATATGCATTGCATATAATTAGACCACCATTCAACATCTTTTTGGCAAACTCATTATACCCACCTTTGTGAACCAAAATTGAAAAAAATTACCCTTACCTAAAGGGAGTATAATGAATCTCATTAGATGCACATGAATTGCTATATTTTGATGAGCTTATTGTTGAAAAAAATTATGAATGAGAAAAGAAAAGAATAGAAAGAGCTTTGAGAAAAAGTATCTAAATAAGATCCAGAGTGGTCAATGCTAGAAAGAAAAAAGAAGAGAAGCTCAATTTGTGCTAAAATATGAACATTAAATTATTATACTCTCTTCTTTGCGCTATCACATCTTTTCTTTGAAGCCAACGCATAGGCCTAACATTACAAGCTTAAAAAGACCTTTTGATCCAAGTGTAGGGAGTGACTACATTAGTGGATAAGTGTTTGAAAATAAGAATATGTTGTGCTCAACGATAATCTTAACTTTCATTGACTAGCATGATTTGATCTATGAAAATTACATAAAACTTGAAAGTTACAATAACACACACGCACATTTTGATTTGGAGACATGTTGCTTGATCTAGGAGAAAACACGACTTGTTAAACGTTTTTGATTGACTCTTGTTTGTCTGTAAGTGAGATGTCTGAGCTACATGATTGACTGCGAATTGGTTCATTTGAATCTTCAATATTGAACTCTATTTTTTTATCTTATTTCTTGCTCCAGCACGATCAAGTTTAAGTTTGGGGGAGTTGATAAATGTGATTTTTACACTTATTTTGCTATGAAATTATGAGCGTTTTAGTATGGATTCCTGGACGATTTTACAATTTTTGGTATATATTTGTATGTTTCAGGAATCTAGGTCCAAGTGCATAAAAGTTGAGGAAATAAGCTAAAAATGATGAAAAATGGCCAAACCGAGCGAACACGTTGAAGAAAGGACGAAATCTCAAAAAGTCATAATTGAGTTTTGGCGATCGATCGGCATTTCACGCCAATCGATTTTGTCCAGAAAATTTTGGCGATCGATCACCATTTCTCAGAGATCGATCGCGGATGTTAAAATTTTGAAAAATAAAACCAGAATATTTTGGCGATCGATCGCAGGATGTCGCGATCGATCGCCAGGCACGAAAACATCAAGATTTTGTTTCCTTGTTGGATATTTTGTGTCAAAAAACATGTAAACTCTTCTCCCACTATTTAAGGACAGGAGTTGGACAAATTTGGGGACCTTTGGCTCATAAATCACCCTAAAATATCAGCCTCCATTCAACTCCATCCCCAACCTTCATCCATACCATCACAACCATTGAAGAAGAAGACAATCCGGGAGAGACGGGATGACGCAGCAGCAAAAGGAGTCAACGCCTAGTGTTATTTTCGTATTTCTAAACTTTTGTTCTTCATTATTATCAGATTTTAATGTTTAGATTGTTGCAAAACGTTTTATGTATTATTATTTGATGACAATTGTTGGCCAAGTTTTGTTGTCAAGACTCAGTGGATCCCATGTTTTGAAACCATTATTTAAATTAAGTTTTGATTGATTCTTACAATTCTATGAGCATAATTTATTGCTTTTCGTGCTTTCAAAGGATTGATCATCTTTGAATGAATTTATTTATTGTAATTGACTTGACCATACGATATTACAATACGACAGGCCATGGGTTTAAATTGAGACCGACCAAGTAAAATCGAACACATGTGTGATACCAATAGATTTATCAAAATCGAAGGCTAGAAGTTTTCATCAATCGTCATAAAATATTGAGTGTTAAATATGTGCATTGCCTTGTTGCATCTTAGTCTTAAACTTGTTATAACTTGACCATAGCATAACAAGTGCATTAGGAAAACTCGTCACCGTATAATGTTTGAATTTAAATAATAACTAATAGGCGAATTATGTAGGATTACATGGGTGAACCGAAGTCTTGATAATTGTCTCTGCTGATTTATATTCTTGCTACTACTTGTTTGGGTTGGATATCGAGTCTTTAGTCAATTTAGTTTAATAATCATCACTAATTATCGTAGGTTAAATATAGTTAACTACTGGAGTTTGGTACTTATTTTCTAGTCCATGTGAGTTCGGCAATCCGTATTCTTCCTATCTATACTAAAACTTGACACTGTGCGGTATAATCGCGCTACACTGAAATTTAATGTTTAAATAAATCGCTATCAGTATACACCCAGACATATCTCAACAAATCATCTATAAATGTAACAAACAAACGTTTACCTCCCAATGAAGCATTCTGAGAAGGCCCTCAAATGTCGGTGTGCACATAGTCTAGTATCCCTTTGGTACGATGGATAGCGGTACCAAACTTGACACGTGTCTGCTTGCCCAAGACACAATGTTCACAGAAGTCAAGTTTCCCACTTTTGGCACCTTTCAGAACACCTCATTCACTAAATTTTGCAAAGCTTTCTCACCGGCATGTCGCAAGCGCATATGTCAGAGCCTTGAGGTATCAGATGAATCTTCTCCGATGCTAGTGGAGACTGCAGCTCTGTCATAGACTTTGGACCCTCAAGAAAATATAGATATCTTTCCTGAGAACTTTCATCACTAAGAGTGCATCTCGTACAACTTTCAGAATTATGCCCTCCATGGTACCTCGTAGTCGTTGGACTTGAGGACTCCAAGTGAGATTATATTCTTCTTCAGATCATGAACATATCTCACATCTGTAAGTTGTTTGATCATACCATCGTGCATCTTCAAGCGGACTGTATCATTGCATCATGTTTGACAGACATTATCGTTGCCCATAAGGACAACTCCACCGTTGATATCTTCGAAGGTTGAGAACCATTAGCGATCTATTAGATGAATTGTATGAAGATGGTGAGAGTGAGAATGCTAAGTCGTCTTCACTGCTAGAATTTTGTTGTGCCACATTCGCTTTGGATTTTTCCTTGTTCGGACAGTCCTTCATACATTGCCTTTTCTGATGACAATAGGCACATGTATCCTTTGCAGGACATTTTCGTGTTGATTCCCCTTTGGATTTCGATCTGGATCTGCCTCGTCCTTTGACAGATTTTCTGTTTTTCCCTCTGGATACCATCAATGCTTCAGATGTGGTAATTCTATGATCATGCTGGTGTTTTCTTCCATATTCATTGTTTGCCAACGCATTGGAAACATCCATGAATTTGACTTTGTCTTTGTCGTATAACAAAGCTGTGGTCAGATGATCATAAGATTCTGGCAGGGAACTCAACAACAGTAACGCCATATCTTCATCCTTAACTTCAACCTCCAGATTTTGCAGATTTGTAATAATTTTGTTGAAATTATCTAGATGTTTAAATCATTGGCGTACTTTCTTATACTAAAAATGGAAAATCTTTTTTTTTTTTCAAATAGAGCCAGTTCTATATGTTTTTCGTCATGTACCTGTCCTCCAGCTTTTTTTAGAGACTTGTTGCGGAAGTCTCTTTCATGACAAAGTATTTCTGCTCCTTGGCTAAGCAGAGTCGATCGTGCCACAAGCTTGCCTATTGATATAGTGCCAATCCTCATGTAACATGTCATTGGGCTTGGACGCCAAGGCTATATTAGATCCTTCTTGGAATAAAAGATATATTACTTCACATTGCCACATGCCAAGTTGTTGGTGCCGTCAAATTTCTCCACCTCGAACTTTGCATTTAATAGCATGGTTCGTCGCATTGAACCGCTTGTGATTTCTTCTTGATCCATTATTTTGACTTTCTGTAGCTATTTAGTAGAAACAGATGCTACATTAGTGTATGGAATGGTCAAAATAGTGGGGAACCAGTCCTAGATCGCCAAAAAGGGGCAAAAATTAGTCCAAATGTGTTTTTTTCTGTTCGGATGAATAATTATGTGAGTAAATAGTACTGGGCCTATAAATAGTGCTGGGTTTGAACAGTGATGGGCCGTGAACAGTGTGGGTCTGATGAATAGTGATGGGCCAAAATTGGGCAGGATAGTGGACCGTTCGGGTCAAACGCTCGGTCAAAAACATGTCGACCAGGTTCGGATCCGAAAAGGGTTTCTTCTTCCCCAAATTTCTGCAACTTCACGTAAGTTTTTCAAAAAAATTCTTCAAAACTTTAACTTCGATTTCCCATTGACTGGGAAGTCGGGATTACAGATCGAAAATTGTTCCGGACTCTCGTCAACGAGAAGAATCTAGTTGTATGATCATAAATCAATTTCAGGCACTTTCAATTTTCAGGACATGGCTCGGATACCATTTGTTGTGCCAGAATACCTAAAAGAAAGTGTAAACATCATACACACACACAAGAACATGAATATTACATTGTTCGGCAATTGCTTACATTGTTCGGCAATTGCTTACGTCCATGGGAGGCAAATTCAATTTATTGGAAATTTCAGACGAGAGTTACAAACTCACCAGGATCACCTCACAACTCACATATACCGTTACAGAAAACTCAAAATCCTTGTTATATAAAGAGTGATTTCAAATTGAGGGATTATATTTGGGAGAGCATGAATGACATGTATATATAGGTGCAAATTCTCCCGAAAGTGGTTATCATCTTGAACTTGAACTCTCCAATTTCTTGGCACACGGATGGGAAGGTGTCTCCCCTTGGCCATCTTGCAAGCCACCTTCCACCATTTCAATAATGGAAAGAGCCACGTAGCCAACAAAAATAATAATAATAAATTGGAAAAAGTTGAAAGAAATGTCTGCAACGGCCATGATGGCCGTGAAATCACGTTTCCAGGCTGCGATAATGGCCGTTGAATTGATGTTAGGGTTACACATCCGTTTTAGTATACAATGTTACTGCGGTTGCTGTCATTTCGGTAACGGAACGGCCGTTCCGAGACAGATATCATGAACCATGCATTCAAGTGATTTAAGAAGCGTTTTCAGGATACTTCTAGACTTATGAGAGCTAAATTCTTGGCTACATCACTCACGATTTACTCCATTGGGTCCATTGGCAACAAGCTTTCCAAGAGTCTAATTTCTTGTTTGGATAGCCTATTTTGACAACCCAGCAAAAATTCCATACCTATTTTTTTGTGCAAATTAAAAATAAGGATTATGGTTGCTCTTGCTTGTGGCATTTGGTGGACTAATCGGTGTAAATTTTTGTGGGTTGTCAAAATTTTGTTACAGGTCTCAATTCTTGAAAGCGGCTGTGGAAAATACCTTCTGGAAGACTGGAATGGCGTTCTTGAATTTGTTAAACATCATGAGCCCACGTGCAGGAAGAACACGAGGGAGAAGCAAGATAGCAAAATCAACTACATCAATCCAGAAGGCGTAACAGGCCCACTGGCCATTGCCCATATGACGAAAGGACTACGTAATGTGAAATAAAGAGCATTATATTGGTCTGTGAAACCCTAAATATTCTGATGATGTAAATAACCTAGAAATCTAGGCAAAAGGGTAATCATGAATATTTTTATTCCTATACTTCCATAGTTTAATAACCCAAAAAATTAAGGGGAATTATATATCTGTAACTTTTTTTAAACTAAATACAGATTAAATTCTTCTTTCCAACAACATCCATATTTCAAAAAGTAATTCAAATAAGTGCAACTTTCCAAGACTCTCTTTTTTATTCTTTGGTTACCACTGGCTTTGCAATTTTTCCCAATGCTGATTAATTTTTAGAGTTTTAATGCATTTGAATAGTTGCAACACTTCTGGAAATTTACTTTTTTTCTCTGACTTGGAAGCTGCCAGGATCAAGAGTTTTTATTACAGAAACTTGAAATTGTGGAATTTTTAGCAATTTGAGGTTCTATTTGATGGTTGAAGAAGCTTTTGTAGATCCAAGGCGAAGTTGCGAGAGTTGTGGATGTGTGTTTCAATGACGATACCGCCAGCCTCGATCTTGAACTCTTGTAGATTTCTGAGGTGTCTCGGCCTTTATAGCTAACCATCACGTTGCCGAAGAACTGTTTGACCAGCTGTTGGAAACGCTGGATGTTGTTGCATTCAGTGACTTCTTCATTAAAAATAAGCTATGGATCTCTTCTTGCATGTTGAGAATCTTAAAGAGGACTTCCAACTAATAAAAAAAGAACTTTTGGAAAATAAAAATAGGAACAATCTTTTTGAAAATGTCAAATAAGTTTAGCGATACATGTGGATAAGTGCATCAGGTAAATCTAGTAACATTTGTAACAAGAAAAGGTCTAATAAGTACACCAGAGTCTAGCGGTCTACGTGAGATAAGTGCATCATGTTCAATAGAAACACAGTTTTTGGTCAGAAATCCAAGTTTGCTGCACCAATATCATGAAATTAAATGCACCGCTAGCATAACATGATAAATAATGTGTGATAAAATATATTGATGTTCAATATAATTTTAATATGGTGGATTAATTTTATATATTTTTATAATGACAAATACTCTTCACTAGCCACTTTCTTTCCCAATACACATTTTCTTTCCTCTTCTTGTCTCAGCTCACTTTTTTTTCAATATACGTATCTCATCTCCCACCTACAATCTCTTTTTCTTTGTTACTTCTCTGCAAATCCCATTCTAATATCTCCTCCTCCATTTTTTCCTTTCGAAATTCCCAATGCTGGTAAAATTTATGCAGGTTACAAATATAACTTCATCTCAAAAACCCATGGTTGAGCCAAGAAGCTCACAGCCTCTGCCCCGGAACCATCGTGAAGTTTCCCTTCGTGAAATCTGCAAGTACCAAAACTTCCACGTAGCTCCTCAAACACAAGCTTGAATTTTTCAAAGAACAGTTAGAAAAATTGTTATATAGCGTCGGTAGCCGAGGAAATGGCACCATTACCCAATCAAATTCAAGATGTTCAAAGGAAACAAAGAGGAGCGATGGTTTGTATCCGCGTGTTCCATGTCTATTTTGATAATTTTATCTGGAAATTGACTTATATGTAATGAAGTTTTTTTCCGTGGACTGGGTTGAATTGGTAGCAGCCGAAATTTTTCCGAAAATTAGATATTGATTTAATCTATAATTAATACCTGATAAATTAATAATCATAATTATATATAATAGTTTCTGCGACCAACTTGGCTAAAATAAATTAATTAATAATTTCGATAAATGAATAAGGCCAAAGAGCAAAACCTCGTCAATTCGTTATTGCGCAAACCATTTTTTGAGCAAATTATATCATTTTGGTCTCCAAAATCGTGTTGTTCTTATTTTTTATACTTCTTTTTTGTTAATAAATCGGAGTGAGTAAATCAAAATCCGATTCCCATTTGATTTCCTAGGTCTAAGAACACCTTTTTAATTTGCTAATTATGCACTTTCTATTATTAAAACAAGTATGGACGTGATTTTTATCATGAGGAGAACTTTGATCTTGAATAAAATTATCGCGAGTATTTCATATATCATGGTTTTTTAGATTTTCCTGGTATTATGTATGAATCAATATGTTAATTTTTGCGAGCTAGTAACGGTTTGCTCATGTTGTTTTGAAAATAAGCAAATTGTCTCTATATGGTTTGAAAATAGGTATTTTACCCCGGTGTTGTTTTGAAAATAAGCAGATTACCATTCCGTTTGTTTGAAAATATGCATTTTAACCTGCATTTTAACCCCCTATGGTTTTAAATATAGGCACTTTACCACCTTGTGGTTTGTGAATATGTGCAAAATACCCCTCCGGATATGCTATTTTTTGCAAACCACAAAGGGATAAAGTGCATATATTCAAAACCAAATGGGTGTAATCTGCCTATTTTCGAACTATATGGGGTATCTGTCTATTTTCAAAACCACAATGAGTAAAATACCTATTTTTGAAACATAAAAAAGTAATTTGCCTATTTTTAAAATCACATGGATAATCCGCTACTAACTAAATCTTTTCTTGTAGTACTTCTCCAACATCATAAAACCAGAATAAGAAAATAAAATGGGGAAAATCAGCTGCGGATCTCTTCATCCACCCTAACACGTGAAACATCATTTTGCAGCATTTGAAACCGAAAATCTTGAAACCCTTCTGATCTTTGTCTATGGAAATCCTCCCGATCCACCGTTTCAAGAAACAAATCCCTCGACACCCAGAGCTGCCGAGTCGGCTCCATGAAAGAATCAACGAAAGATCTACAAAGTGGGCAGCTCGAATGAGTATGAAACCAAGTATCGATACAAGAAACATGGAAGACATGGGAGCAAACTGGCAAATGCTTCACCCATTCGTCTTCTTCAAATTCACCCAAACAAACAGCACACTCTATCACGTCGCCCTGATTCCCTTCTTCGCCTGTAATGGTAGTTTTCTTGATCTGAGAAATGGGGAGTGAATCCATTACACAGGAACTCAATCCTCTGCTGTGAAACTGGGAAGATGGTTCATCAACTTGTTCGTTTATACGTCTCATTCGATTCGTATTTCCAGACAGTGTTCTTCTTCTTCTTCTCAGACGGTGTGAGCTGCACAAAACCTCGTAGCAACGAAACAGGATTAAGATGGCGCAGATTGCGCCTACTAAACCGATGAGCCTAGGGTCCCAAAGCGAAGGCTTGAAGATTGAAGACATGATAATTAGAGAGCATTTAAGGGATTAAAATGTTTTACAACAGAGATTAGACCTGGTATTTGGACATCATTGGTTAAGAAACTGTATGTTCTTGTAGTTAGCTGTCCTTTTTTGATAGATACGCATTGGATGTTAAAACCTATACATATTGGTGATGTTTACCAAGATAGAATATTGAACGATATGCTTTCAAATTGTGGCAACTACTATGTCAATTTTAGTTAACTTTATAGAATACAATATCAAATAACTAAAAAAAAATTCTGATTGGTTTTAAAATGTATATATTATAACATATATTGATATATAACATTATATTCATGATATTAATTCTTATTTGCTCTATTTTTCTAATCTCGGTTTATACATCCCTCAAGTTTTTAATTTTAAATCTACTTCTTATGGTGATTCTTTTGTCCGACGGTTGCACGTATTACATTCGTAGTCTCTAAAGGATTTAGATGAGAACTAACTATGTTACATCTACATTGAGAATTCAAGTATCGTATACGTCATTAGTCCAATCTTTTGTAGGAAATACCCGTAATAATGAAGCACATTATGATGAAAGATATGAACAAGAAGAGAAAACTAGTGTATGAGATGAATCTGGTAAATGCCTGTTTTATATTTGCATTTACTTTTGCCTTCTCCTTGGTTCTTAAACCGCCGGGAAAACATGAAAATCCCAATTGAACTATGTAGCTTTCTTTAAAAAAATGCTTAATTTTGGAATTTCAATAGATTACATATTATCAGGTATAGCAGAATTTAAATGCTCAAGGTTCTATATATGCTTAATTGTAATCTTCACTACTTAGAGCATGTTTTGGTAGAAAGGAATAAGCACCTTTCAGCTTGCAAGAAATTAGCGTTGAACAGGGGCGGAGGGAGGGGGAGGCAGCCACATCCCAATTTTTTTATAGTTTTTTTATAGTTTTTTTTAAAAATAATTTATATTTTACCCTTAATTTTTCTATAAAAAAAATTTACCCCCAAATTATAATCGTGACTCTGCTCCTGATGTTGTATGATGTTATTTACATTAATTAGATGCCCATTGATCGCAGCATCTGGGCTCACAATAGAAAGTGTCACCTCAAATGTGAAGAATGGCATGAATAATATTCCCAAAATTCAAAAACATATTCTTAAGGGGCATTTATCACTTCCAAAACATAAATTCATCCTAGTCCACCAAAAAACATAACTTCACTTAGGTCAATGTTAGGGTAAAATGATCATACTAGACACGTAAGTGTTGCCGCCTCCAATTCTGAGATTAAGCAGCAACAACCATCCATGGAAAGTGTCGTTGCAGTGCTCGAGAACTTCGAGCATTCTTCCCACAAGCTCCGCGAACGACTCCAGAAGCATACAAATATGTTCCATAATTTCTGTGATTAAGCAACAACTTTCATCCATGAAAAGCTCGTCGTCAGGAGATTCCTCCAGTCTGAAGACACTGTTTCTCCATGCCAACCCAACACAGAAAGTCAACGGAACAAGAAATTGAACATGAAAGCTCAGCTGCAACCTCTAAGGCTTTAGTTATCAACTCCATGTTCATGGAACTCAATGCGCGACGCCGTGATGACCACTGCTATGAAACTTAGCAACTTTTCATGTTTAAAAATTTTGCACCACCATGTTAAAAAATCATGCACCATCATGCAAAAAATCGTGCACCAACGTACACAAAATCGTGCATCACCATTATAAAAAATCATGCACCACCATGTTAAAAAATCATGCACCATCATGCAAAAAAGTCGTGCATCACCATTACAAAAATCGTGAACCAATGTACAAAAGTCGTGACCACCATATTCAAAATCAAGTGCAGCAATCGTGCAACAAAGTACAAAAAACGTGCACCAATGAACAAAAAATCGTGCACGATTAGTTAAAAATATTGAATTTAGTTTGTTGTAAAAAAATTAAATTTAGTTTGTTGTATGTGCACGGTTGAATTTATAAATGGGTGCACGATTAAATGAAGATGCAATTTTGTTATTTGTTAGTATGTGCACGATTGGATTTATAAATGTGTGTACGATTAGTTTTATCGTTTGTGCACGATTAATTTAAATATTGAATTTAGTTTTTTTGTATATGCATGATTAATTAAAATATTGAATGAATTTAGTTTGTTGCATGTGCACGATTAATTAGATTTAAGGTGCACGATTTAAATTTGAGATGGTGCACAAAATTTAAAATTTTGTACATAATCGTGCATCATGGTGCACGGTTCAATAATTTCATAATTTTTATCCATGATGCACGATTTTTTTGCCCCAAAATTTCTTAAAATTTTACATAACCGTGCATCATATGGAAATTTCAAATGAAATTTTAATTTTTTACATAATTGCGCATTATACTTTTTACATAATCGTGCACCATACATTTTAAATTTTGTATATAATCGTGCATCACACGATTTTTGAAATTTCAAAAATTATTATGCATGGTTCAAAATATTCATAATTTTTACCCATGATGCACGATTTTTTTGCCCCAAAATTTCTTAAAATTTTATCAATTGCTACACAACTTTCCCAACAACAAATCTTAATTTTTTGAAAGTGAAACCGTGCACCAAACTTCTAATGATGCACAATTTTTACCCATAATGCACGAATGTCAAGTGCTTCATGTGTACAACATTCTTCGCATCATCCCACTTTTGCTCAAATCCAGCAATCCTCCATTGCTCAAAACTCAAAAAACAGACCAATTTTATAATAAAAAAAAAACTACAAAAAAAACCCATGAATTGATGAAGAATGGAATAAGGAATAGGAAGAAGAAGATTCACATAGTGTATTGTATCGTGAATAGGGGGACTGGTGTATCGAAGAAACCAGGTAGCAGTAGCGCCAATGGCAGCGAAGAGAGAGAAGACCAATGTGGCGGCCAACTATTCGTTGTCTAAAATTGAAAAATTACAAGCTCAATTTTTCTTAATTTGTTGTGTGTTCAGATCCTTATTCCACTTTTATTTTCTTTTTTAATGAACAGAGAGCTCAGCGCCTCGGTTGAGGCTGCGTCTGCTAATGGGGGCGGCACATAACCACCTTGTGTGGCGACATTTGAGAGTTCCGCGCCTCCGTTGACGAGGCCTTCTCTCTGCCGATGGAGGTGGCGGAGGAGCTCTGCGCAGGCGGGAGGTGCACTCGGCGGAGAAGCTCCGACACAGGAGGAAGGTGCAGTCTGCATATTGTCTCGAGGAATAAGAGAATGGAGAATAAGTTTGGAAGATGGGTGAGGGGGGTATTTTTATAATGAAAAAGTATCTAATCAATTACAAGTTTTAAAAATGGACCTATGTGAATAAAAGTTCTCAAATGTGGACTTTTAAGCAAAGTTGTTCTCGACTTAGTTGAATTAATGTTTTGTAACTGATACGTCCTTGTAATTATCCTTATTTTTAAGGACATCAATGCTTAAGAAGTACAAAGAAAACCAGTTGGGCCTTGGTTTGGCCTCGGTTTGTTGGGCCTATGTGTTGACGTGGATTTCACATAAATAGTGTTTTTCTTTTGAAAAAAAAAACAAAAAAAACAGATCCGCCTAATTGTGGAAAGGTTGGGAACCGAGTAGAATGAAATATCATTATCCAACTAGACATTTGGGATTTGGGGTGTGTTCGAAGTTGGTGATTATGACATGATTACTTTATAAATTATGTTAATCCAATGTTTCTGGTCAAGAAATTATCACATTTTATTTATCTTATTTTATTCCAACATTGTAGCTAAATGACATATATGTCATATCCAACCTTTTTTTTACTTTTGTAAAATTTGAAAATCCCTACAAAGAATCAAATTACTTTTATAACTTAATTCTAAAATTTGAAATTCTCTCCACTAATCACTCTAGATAAATTACTTATATTTTATTTTGTTCTAACGAATTTAAGTTTTGCTTGCATTCAACAAATAATAAAATTAATCTATCATCTTAAAAACATATTAAACATCATATAACTTATCACACTATATTATTTACCATCATCTTATAACTACTTATCATATGAATAACTTCAAACGTCACCTTGGTATACAATATTAATTAATCACATAAAAGTTTACATACACAAAAAATTGAAGACGTCATGACCACGGTTCGTGAACCGCCGGTTGAAGGTTCGGAACCGCCGGTTCGACGGTTCAAATGAGCTCGACCCTAAACCTTAACCTTCGTAGATGGTTTCGGTTACGATTCGTGAACCGTCGGTTACGGTTCCGGTTAACCACCGGTTACGGTTACGGATCGACCCTTATATTTTTTAAATTAAAATTAAAATATTATTTTAAAAATTTAAAAATTACTATAAAATAATCATAAAAAAGAACAAATGAAATGTAAGGGGGGGAGGGGGTTTGAACTTTTTAAGTTGACATTAACTCTCTATATTCATATGAATCATTTAGCAGTTTATATGTTGAGTTCCAACGTGTGGGTATTCTAGTGGAAATTTTCTAGGTCGCATTCCATTAACCTTACAAAACTTACCCCATTGTTTCATCAAACTCGATGTGACCACAAATAAGATAATACTATTTTAATTGATTGAATCTGATTATCTAATGATACTAATTAAATATGAAATTTGCATGAAACATATACAATTTTGGTACTAATTACAAATGTTATTGGTATGAAACAGTTACCATTATGGTACTAATTATATATGAAATTGGTATGAAACATATAAAACTTTGGTATTAATTACAAATGATATTGGTATGGAATATTTACAATTAAGATAATAATTACATATGAAATTCGTATGAAACCTATATAACTTTGGAACTAATTACAAAAGAGCTTGGTATGAAACATTTACAATTATGATACTAATTACATATGAAATTTGTATGAAAAATATGCAATTTTGTATTAATTACAAATGATATTGGTATTAAACATTTACCAGTATGGTATTAATTATATATGAAAATTTGTATGAAACATATACAACTTTGGAAGTGATATTGATATGAAACATTTACAATTATGATACTAATTACATATGAAATTGGTATGAAACATATACAACTTTGGTACTAAGTAGAAAAGAGTTTGGTATGAAACATTTACAATTATGATATTAATTACATATGAATTTTGTATGAAAAATATACAACTTTGGTACTAATTACAAATGATATTGCTATGAAACATGTACCATTATGATACTAATTATATATTAAATTGGTATGAAACATATACAACTTTGGTACTAATTGCAAAAGAGATTGGTATGAAACATTTACAATTATGATACTAGTTACATATGAAATTGGTATGAAAAATATACAACTTTGATACTAATTACATATGATATTGGTATGAAATATTTATCATTATAATACTAATTACATATGAAATTGACGAGTATAACATTGAATTATTTGTTATTTATCTATAAAAAACAACACAAAAGTTCTTGTTATGTTAAAAAAAGTCAGTAATAAGATTTGCACTATCAAAATAAGAAATAAATGTCAGTAAAGTTATTTTTATGATGATTTCATTGATTAATTATAAATATTTTAAGTTAGAAATTATTAATTTATATAATATAAAGTTAGTGAATTATCAATTCAATACGTTGTTTCCAAATCAATATAATTAAATTATTAAAAGATTTTATTAATTAATCAAATATTACATTATCAAGTTTCTATTGTAAGTCATATTGTGATAAACTAATATATACTTATTTAGTTATTATATATATAATGTAAATCAAATAATGAACATAAAGTGCTTGTAGAATAATTAAAATGTATAACAATATATTTGTTTTGTAATAATTTGCTTCATTATTATAATATTTATTGTATTACACGTTTAATTTTTATTTAAGAGCATAACATATTTTTTAAATAATTTTTATTTCTTTTAGTATATATAATTATATTATCTAAAATAAAACAATCAAGACAATAGCTTAGTGGTAAGAAGTTGTATACACATGATAGAAGTGAAGAGTTCGAATCTTCATCAATACACTTTAATTTTAAATAATAAATAATTAAATAAAAAAATTCGTGGAACCGTCGATTCTAACCGGCGGTTTCAGCCCATTCGGTTCGGGCCGGGCCGCGGTTAATTGTAAACCGCAGTCATGTCTAACCTGACTCCTTATTTCAACAGAATCTTTGCCTCTTAGCCAATGGAACGAAAGTACTGCTACTGCTGAGACAAGATACAGCAGGAACGTGGGTAGAACTCAGCATATTTGAAGAGATCCGAGACGTCCCACAAGCCATCCGTGCACAAGTAGAACCCATTGGGGCTACATTTGGCGCCGGTGTCTGAGTAAAAACACCGGCACCATCAAGGCATTTTGATGAAATCTGAGGAATTTGAAACGGCTGAACCATTGGAGGATTCTGCAACCTAGGAAGCGGTCCGGCCACGAGTAAAGTCTCAAGAAGCGGCCCTGCCTCAAGAACTGTCTGCAGAAACTTCCCTTTTCGAGGCAAGGCTCTTCCTTTTGCAATGCTGTCTATGATCATCGAACCCTGGTCGATATTTTTCACATCTTGCACCAGGCAACGGTCAAGAGACGAGTATATATTCGAGAGTTCAGGTGATGAAACTGAATCAAAAGGGGATTCATGAGAAATAGTGGACGAATTCTCGGGGTATGTAGATGATAACATGGTCTTGTTGATCAAATTCTGAAGCTGATTCCTGGCTTCATCTCTTTCTTGGGTTGCTTGTTTGAGAAGAAAAAATAATTTCTTGACACAAGCCTTGTTATTTCTCATTTCCTCCTCGGCTTCAGATTTTAAGGTCTCGAGTTCAAGGGTGGTCCATAAAAGCTTCTTCCCTAATTCATCCATATCATGCTGATGCAAAAAACCAGTCCAATTAAAGTTAAAAGAAGATGCACTGAGAGAATGATCAACTTTAGAATACAATCCAAAACAATGTCATATTTCATACAATTTCAACAGATATCTTGAAAATAAACTCAATTCCACAATGGGGATGAAATTTTTTTCTTTTTCATTTTTATTGAAAAATAAATATACTTTACAAAGTATTTAAAATCGATGGATAGCTCTGATTCACACATACCCCACCACAAGAATTTGAAGTTAAAGAGTGAAATGGACCCCAAAAAATGCTTTAAAAATGGAAAGAAATAGAGTCACATGCACAAACCTTGTAACCCCAGAAAGAAGCAATCTCTCCCATTGTATTTTTATCTTTCTGAGTTTGTATTTCTTGAAAAATGTCGAATAAGAAAAGATCTATGAGAAAGGGGAGTTTTGAGTATGAAGAGTTTGAGGTTTATATAGAGTGGGGAAGTCGATAAAAGACAAGAAATAAGCATAGGCTTGCCGAATAAAACAATTCATTCAAATTTTCAAATCATTGTTTTGAGGAGAAAAAACTAATGTTGTGTTTGGATCGAAGAATTTGAAATTAGACCATTTCAAATTTCTCACTAAAATACTATTTTATGTTTGGGTAAAAAAGTTGATGTAGATATTTCAAATTCCTCATTCTTTTTTCAATGCAAATCCTTTGCATTTTGGATGGATTTGAAATGACAACAAAGTATATGTCATTTCAAATCCATGAATTTCAAATTATTAGCTTTCAATTCATTTTCTCTAAATCAAATACATCCATCCAAATACAACCTAACAAAATTCGAAGTTAGGGTTTTTCATGTTTGTTTTAACTATTTTCAGATTATTGCCTTCAAAAATAAAACTAAATCTCGTTGAAGAAAATGCTTTGTTTATCTAGATTTGTGGATTTCCTTATAACTCCCTCAAGTATATTTAAGCCCTCCATAAGCATTACTTATGGAGGGGATTTGCAAATAGTTTGGGTTACTGCCCAGACTCGAACCTGAATAAGTTCAAATGAGACAATGAGACTTTTACCATCTAACTAGACCCGGAGTCTCATAATGCTCTTATATTTTAACACAAGATTCATTTCATTATTTGGGATTGTTGTGCTTGGAAAAGGCCAAGGTCACAGGCACATGCATACCGCCGTCCGGGAGCCATTTGTAGCCTTTAAATAACCCATTTTTTTGGAAAAAGAATATATTTTTATTGTTACGAACTTATTCTCTTTATATTGATGAGTTTAAATGATAAATATGTATTTTATTTGTTGAAATAATTTAGCTAAATTGCACAAATAAAATGTATTCAGATTTTTTGTTTATTTTGTCTATCAAGATTATATATTTTTGGCATAAACACATACAGAAACACACACATTATTTAAGAAATAAAGAAAGGTGATTATCATATTTATTATTGTGCATATAATATATTCTAAATTTCTAATAAATAGCCAATTTTTTTCTCGAAAAAAGGGTATCACCTGATGTACAATGTATCTACGCAAGCATACAAAAACACCCACACATGCACATAAAAACATGTTATCCCTCACCTTCTACCATCATCATATATCATTTTTATCTGTTTGTATTTCAATTAAACACTAACTATGAGTACATGTTGGACTTTCTAGCTCACCTCAAATTAAGTGCATGCATTTCGTTTCAACGATTTTATAGTGGTTGATGTTGAAAAAATATTCTTAATTAATTGAAATTAAATATAAAAAAATCGGAATATACGTATGGAGGGAAACACAGGGTTGCTGTCTATACTGCCCGGGTAATATTTTCTTGTCCGTTTTTTCCTCCATTCGTAGCTTGCTGCCTGGACGTTGCCCAGACAGTAGGGCAGGCGCTAGGGAGCCTGCTGGGAGGCGCCCTAGCGCCTGATATTCTGCCCAAGTTCGAAAAAGACGGTTTTTTCGAAGGGTTGTGTGCCCTTTCGCATAGTGTTACGATTTTTCATGAAATAACACTTCCAAAATGTGTCATTTGATGATGCCTTCTGGATATAAAAGGAACAACACATGATTGAATTAAACACACTTTTGCAAAATCAAATTCAAGCTGAAAGCAAAACTTTTTGCATATTCACATTGTTCATCTCTTGTTCTTGGTGGAGTATCTTTAAACCTTTGTAGTTTAAGATTTACGATTTGAAATGTTGCTATCACAAATCATAGTCGTCATATCTTGGAAATGATTGCCGCTAAACCATTAGCGTCGTAGTGAGCCAATATTGTTTCAAGGACGGAGATTAGAATTCTCGCAAATATACATCTGAGATGTATTGATTCCTACAGCTGACAACCAATACCCAAATATACATCTGAGATGTATTGATTCCTACAGCTGACAACCAACTCTAGTCTAGCATTTTTTTTATGTAAATTGGTGATTTTTTGACATGTCCTGCATTTGTTCAGCATCAATAATTGTCCTAGCACGAAGACGATAAAAACATGATGTTGGAGTATATTAATTGCCCTGCTTGGAGTGGTCGAAATTTGGCACTTGAGCTGCTATACGGTTTAAAGATTAGAGTTGCACTATTATCACCATCAGTGTTTTTTGGTAAAGCAAGAAACGCTTGATCCTACAATTGATATCAGAGCTAATGTCACGTGTTCGATCTCATGGGTTGCAAGGTGGTGCAATTATTGATATAGAGAGATTAATGGAGTGCAATAATTGTCCTTGCTTGGAGAGCGATCGAATCGTGGCGTTTGGGCTGTTATACAGTTTAAATATTAGAGTTGCACATTCAACACCATCTATAACTTTTGGTTAACTGGCAACCGTTAGATCCTATATATAGCTGTTGTGCTATTACACGGTTTTAAAATTATTGATTTGAAAATTCGAGCAATCTTGCCTAGATATTATGGCGTATATGAATTTATACCAGCTTACTATTGATTTATTATGATTAATTGAAGTCAAAACAACACACAATCTTGTCTTTTTGTGCGACGGCGCTGCACATGGTTCATGTGTCTAGCCGATTGTGTGAAGACACGTGTTCCAATATCGAAACGTTGTATATACCTCGTATTATGTACAATTAACGTTTCCTTGATGGAAGATCCCCAAATCACGTTGCATAATTTTTTTAAAAGATTTGTTTAAGGGGATTCATATTTTATTTTTATTTTAAAGTGATCTTCAAAATGTGTGAAACTTCAGATCTTTTACAACTCTGAAGGATATTCAGTTGCCAATTCTTACAGTGAACTTCTTATATTTTGTGCGCTAGATTAAATTTTATATGAGAGACCAGACTTGCACTTCATACCCCACATATATTTTGCCAAAACATACATTTTAACAGTCGGTCGTCTTCGAGACAAGAGAGACAACCGAACACACAAAATGGCGGCCGAATGTTCATCCTTGAACAACATTTCAAGTATTCAGACAAAGATACTGTCAACACTAAAATCTGAAATTTGCAAGTGATGTCCCAGAAATGATCACTCGGCTCAACCGTTCCAAACCACCTTAAGTTTCTTGAAATATAACTTCTCCAAGAAACGTTAGCATCATTGCAGCAAGGAAAATTGATTTGGAGAAGGGTTGCTCTCATATTCAACAGAGATTGTTGTCGCATAGGAAAACAGCAAGGAAACTGTACAGGCATCAAATTTACACATCTGCTGAGGTTCCATTCCTCTAACCGTCAACTGCAAAACGAAAACATCAAATTGATTGGTAAAACTCTTGTGATCATCTCCATTCACTTTGATCTAAAAATGAAGTAAACTTATGCCAATTTGCCATGACCGTGTCACGTGTTCTTGAACTAGCCTAAGATAAATTTACTGTTGGATTTTAAATAGTAGAAAAATGGTAAAAATAAATGCAACATAATTCAGGATTTTACATGATTCAAGGCGCAGTATACCATGAGATAATGCTGAGAAGGGGACTTTTATTTATCTTACTTAGCTTAGAACACAATTATCACTTCTTTATATCAATAAAAAACATTATTGGGATAGTGTGGTGGGAAATCTATCTTAACTAAATTGCAGTCATGATCCTAATACCATTGGATCTAACATTTTATTATATGATCTCTACAAAGTAGCAACAATATTTTTTTCATATGCAATGTAACTTCATTGGATGCAATTTCTTTGTGCAACTATGAAAACGGCAGAAAAATAGGACAAAGTCGAATTCTTGATACCAATTTGCCACTATGCTAGGAGCTGGGAACACTATTGGTTCCATCATTCATTAATTTGACGAATCTATCAGTCCACTGCTGCTTAACAGAATCTGGAACCAACATGTCGGAAACGAAAGGGCTCCAAGCATCTCCCTGTGGACTAGCAAGAACCCAATTGACTTTCATCGGCGGTGTAGCAAATGACGAACCTTGAGCATTATTTTCAGAAGTCTAAACACAAAAGCAGTAACTTAACGAGAATCATTTAATAACCTGTTAAGAAATTAATGTTCTAAGAGTAAGGTTGAAATATAATAAATTTTGAGCTCACCTTTTTACGACTTCGAAGTTTAAAAAACTTGGAAAGGGGCATACTTTCTTTTATTTCTTCAAGCGCCTTCGATAAGGGGGCATTATCTTCCAATTCCGTCAGGTACCTCTTAACAGAGACTAGGGATCGGAACATCTTTCTTGTCTCAGGTTCATAGTAGTACTAAAATATTAAAACATTTTATTACAATAAACGAGATTCATTAATACAGTGGAAGGATAAGACATCCTCCCGACCTTACATGAAAAACAAATAGAAACCAATTTTGGAAGTCTAGTTTCAAAATCAGATTAATAAAGAATAAAGCATATTTTATATCTTTTGTCCGACTTAATAACTAATTAATGTAGTACTACTGCAAGAATAACTAGCACTGAGGGTCGCCAACAAATTGTTATGTTTTTCGGTCCACCAAGGTTTTACAACAGAATAAAGCAAAAATTCTGAGTTTTGCTCATAAAATTTCAACTGTTTCATTTGGGGAAATATTGAGATCATGAAGTAAAAAACCACAAATTCGGAGTCATAGAAGCGAATTTACCTTGTCAATCAAGCGTCTATTATATTGTCGAGATACCTTTCTCACAATCCAACCAGTGGGAAGAACAAAGGGTGTCTTGCAAGCCGTGGAAGCCACAATTGCCCAATGATTTTCCTTTAGTTCACCGTCATCTAGTTTCAACACCTGCAGAAAAATTATCATAAATCATTAAAAGCATAGCTCTTAGCTTCAAAGGCCGACACTTCTTAATACATGGTGAAACTAGAGAAGCTGGAGAGGGGGAAATTTACATATAATATTCATAAAAGATGGGACAAAATTGACAAGAAGCAAAATATTTATTGAAGATTAGACCTTTTATAAGAAATTATATACATAAAAACAGAAATCATATCTCTTTTAATAGTTATATATCAAATTTTTAGTTCCACATATGGTAGTTAATGAAAAAGAGTACCAAACTTCAAAAAATTTAGTAGGATAAAGAGAGAGCGATTAGAAATAAGAAAAACAATCAAAAAATTTATAAAAAAGCTCTAACAATGGCATTCAATACATTACCAGAGGCTAAGTAAGACACGTGGGTTTTGCCAGTAATAGATATCACTTGCTTCTCCAAATGCGTTTCACCCCAACACCCATGAGTAAGTGATTAAAAACTAAAAATTCAGAAACAAAACAAAACAAAAACAGTGAGCTTATACATGATTGTGAAGAGTCGGCTTCCTGGGGGATCTACGTGGGGTATATTCTTCCCCATTAACATATCTTTGCACTTCTTTAATTGACCTGAATTTGCGCCAAGTCTCCGCTTCATAGTAGTACTACATAGATCAACAACAAATGTCATTAATCAAGTAATTTCCACACCTCCCGTTCAACATTATTTGGAAAAAAAAACATAGAAATGGAAATCAACTTTTGGGTAAAGAAAACAGAGATGTTTAAGGGGGGAAAGGCATCAAGAATCACGACTTTCGAAGAAATGCATTAACAATGTGGAAATTTTGAAACCATGTCAGAACGGGAGCCATCAGAACGGGGCACTTCTCTGATTCCCCAGCCAGGTGGGAGTTTAGTCCACGGCGCCACCACCATCTGACGGCGGGTCTGCAGCGGCACCAGCATTGAGTTTGACGGTGTGGGACTGATGGTGTGTCGTCCCATACTGTTGCACGTCACTCTGTAAACTGGCAAGATTTGCACATACGAAATAGTGCTTCTGCACGCTGCAATAGTTTTTTCATATAGCAGACAACGTTGGCCCAATTTAGTACTTTACTTTCTGATCTTTCAAAAGAAACGCTTAATCTCCTCAACAATTTTAAGAAGTCCGTTTAATCTTCTAAACAATATTTTGAAAAAAAATTTTAAAATATTTTGGCTATAAATTCTCTCACATACATCATAAATGTCATCGACAATGGTATATATGTCTTTTCATTTATTTTCTGCAGAAATTTTACTCGTAAAATTCATGTAGAAAATACAGAGACACACATACCTTTGACCGTGGCATGTGCGACGCACGTGAGAGAATTTGCAAACAGAATGTTCGGAAAAATTGTTCCCAAATATTGTTAAGGGGTTAAGTGCACTTCTTAAAATTGTTCAAGGGGTTAAATGCACGTTTTGAAATATTATATGGTGAAATGCTAAAGGAGGTAAATGTTAGGGTAGGGGTGTTCGCTTTTTACCAATAATAAAAATATCTATTTAAAACATAGGATAATTACATCTGCATCCCCCTCAACTTTGGCATATTTACAGAAAACTCCCCTCGACTTTGAAAAATTACAGAGACCTCCACTCCAGACATAACACCGTCAAAAACAATTAACAGAATGCACGAAATGACATTTTTGCCCTCTTGTATATTTAATACAAATTTATCAAAACATTACAGATACACCCATTATACTATATGTAATATAAAATGATCAAAACATTACATATACACCCCTTATAGTATATTATATATTATAGTTACATCTTCTATTGTGTCATATTATTTTTATTTATTTCTTTTATTTTTTTAATATTTCTTTTTTTGTTTCATTTTTATTTATTTCAAAGAATTATTTATTAAATATTTTTAAACTATAAACTAGCTATCATTAATGATAATATTTTAAAACTACTTATATATAAAAATACATTCAATATTATCTAATTATATTATTATCATAGGATTTTAATTTTTTTGTAATTATAATGATAAAATGATCTTGTTTTAGGCAATGATCTTTAATTACAATTATATGTTTAGACGTTGACTTTAAATAATGTGTCTTAGGCATGATCTTTAATGACACTCGATGTTTTATCGAATCGGTTTATTCGATTTAATATAAAAATCAGTCACTTCGGTTGGCTGAAGAAAAAAAATTTGGTCGGTGCAATTTAAAATTCGGTTATGAAACTCCCTAGTTGAACTCGTATATGGGTATTTGTTTTCAAAATTTAGATTTTTATCTAGTTTCTCAAATTATTATTCATATATTATTTATATTTTAAATCATTTATTGAAAAGTACGATGATTATATATTATCAAGTTCGATATTTTTTGGCTGACCAATATTTATTGACGTCAATTTCAAAAATGGCAGTCGGACATATTATTTTTTAATTTGACTTTCAATTCGTTTTAATTAAAAATATTACACAGTGTAGTTATTTCTACCAAACGTTTATATATATTGAATTTTTTATAGTATATATTGATATTTTACAAGATTGAATAAAAATGATAAATATATTGATCAAAGTTGACAAGGTGTAAGTTGGGTTTTCCAATATAAAATAGGGGATGTTATGGCCGTTAATTTTACTAGCGGCAGGGGATGTCTTTCTAATTTTTCAAAGTCGATGGAAGCTTTCTGGAAATATGTCAAAGTCGAAGTGACGTAGATGTAATTTTCCCTTAAAATATATAGTATTTGCAGAGTTACAATGTACAATGGGACTGCTGGTGTGTCGTCCCATATCTATTTATAATAAAATATATATTTAAGAGTTTCGGGATGTCTTTCTCAAAAGAATTGCTAGAATCACTCTCTGAGTCGATAATTGGTTAAGAGATTAAGTTGGTACCCATTTCAAAGGATGTCACACCAACCAACTTAAAAGCATAACTTCAACAACTGCCTGACAAACAATGCATTCTTGTGAATATCTCCTTTTCTTTTCGTGAAAAACAAGGACGGTGGTACGAGTCTGTATATCAACTATAAGAAATTGAACAAAATAACAATGAGAAAACAAGTATGCTTTTGCGAAAAGTATATGATTTATTCGGTAAATTGAAGGGAGCTAGAGTGTTTCCAAGCTTGATCTGTGGGTTCTCATCAACTAACAATAAAGAAGACATTGGATATTCCAAAGACTAATTTGAACTAAATGGATGTTACATGTTCTTATAATATCATTTGGCTTGGCGAACATTTATTAATCGGAGTCTTCAAGCCATATATTGACAAATTCGTGATAATAACATTCTTGTATACTCACACAAACGACACGATGAAAAAACATACATGTTTATTTATATGCCAAATTAAAAAAAAAACACACAAATTTTGGTCAAAAAATTTGCCATTCTTAAGTAATATCATCCCTAAAAAGGTGTGTCAATCGACCCCAAACAAATTTAGGTGCTGTTAGACTAACCAGTGCTAAAATCGTAGCTAAGGTTCACGGCATGGTAGGCTTGCCCCGAAGACTTGGTATTTTTATGTAAATCAGCAAAGAGTTTTCTTGTCTCACGTTCCTTCGGGTGACAAAAAAGCCAATCTGCATTTTGATTCACTATAAAATAGGCTGTTTTTAAAATTTATGTATTTCAAGACTGATGCTCTTGAAAATCTCATTTTCAAGTTTTTAAAATGTCCTCACTACATTGACACAAATCTAACCATAGAAGCATTTTATCAAACAGGAACAGATGCAGAGGAGCTCATCAACTACGAATCCTACGCAGGTGACAAACATGGAGTCAAAATAAATGTGTTTGATACATTTAGAGAAAGATATATCACTAGAATATAGAATCTAAGAATAATTTCACGAAGTGCTGAAGCATCAGCAAGTATATTTTCAAGCTCCAATATAACTTGAGAAAAGAACGTACATTCTCGAGGGCACAAAAACAAAAGGCAATGCAGTCACAACAAACTATCGTAGAAGTCAAAATCAGTGCATCAAAGCTTTCCAAAAACTGCCATGTAACTACGAAAACAAGGATCTTTCACAAACTGTCAAAAGAAGGGGTTTCATTAGCTGAATTCAAAATAATTACCACCTAACCGCAAAAAGATCAATCAAATTACAATCTTTAACCGATTTTAGACAAAAGAGGAAAACCCCCATTTCAGAAACCGAATTCAAACTAAGCAGCAGCCTTCTTGGGAGATTTGGTAGCCTTGGAAGGTGACTTGGGTTCCTTGGGAGACTTTTCCCCACCGGTTTTCTTCGGTAAAAGCACTGGGTTTATGTTTGGAAGTACACCACCATGTGCGATAGTGACCCCTTGTAGTAATTTCCCGAGCTCCTCATCGTTCCTCACGGCCAACAACAGATGCCTCGGAATAATCCTGTTCTTCTTGTTATCGCGTGCAGCATTTCCAGCCAACTCCAAGACCTTTAACCAGGAATCAAAATGTAAAACATTCAACCTTACAAACGAAATAGACGATGGAAATCGAGAGACAAGAAAGCCCAGAAATCCAAAAACAGTAAGAATGCAATGTGATCGAAGGTACATGATATCTATACCTCGGCAGCTAAATATTCAAGAACAGCGGCAAAGTAGACAGGAGCCCCGGATCCAACCCTCTGCGCATATCGGCCCTTCTTCAAGTAACGACCGATTCTCGAGACCGGAAACTGCAAACCGGCTCTGGCGGACCTGCTGACCGACTTCTTCTTTGGACCGCCACCCTTCCTTCCTCCGGCACCCTTCTTAACCTTTCCTGTAGCCTCCATGAATTAAAGATTTTACTACTGAAACCTCACAAATTGCGTATGAAGGTAAAAACAGGGGAAATGCGTGGGATTATCGGGCAGCTGCAAGAGCGATTTTATAGAGGTGGTAGTGGTGTGTCCGGATTTTCGAATTTGATAAATGTAGCCGTTAGATTTTTGAATAATCGACGGTGCTGGGATGACAGGCTCTTGATCCACGTGATCTGAAATAAGCCAATGGAAAGTTAGAGTGTGAGAGAGATGCTTTCGGAGCTCTCCCGCCTAGAGTTTATTTTGGTTTTGACAATTTTTAGCTTCAAATTATTAGGGTAATTTTGTTATTTGCGCGGCCTATTTCAACAATTGAAATTTCAGTACTTTTCTCGAATTATATGTGGAGATTAAATATTTTCAAAAAAATCATTCAACCGTAATAATTTTAACTTTTGTCAATAAATAAATTAGAATCAAAAATTTATTTTATGAGTTATCAAAA
The DNA here is from genome assembly GCA_907163345.1 of Haberlea rhodopensis. Lineage (NCBI taxonomy): Eukaryota > Viridiplantae > Streptophyta > Magnoliopsida > Lamiales > Gesneriaceae > Haberlea > Haberlea rhodopensis. The sequence goes on from CAJQUN010000015.1 coordinate 4,048,088, forward strand.
TGTATATTATACAAAAAAATGTATGATATTTTCATGCACATGCAAAAAAAAAACAACTAAATCTTTAATCTCAAATAAATTTTCATGCGCAAAAGTGTGTTAAATTACAAATAACTAATATGTTATGATTGGTATCTTATTATAATAAAATAGTATAATGCAATAAAATACAGTAAAATCTATATAAATTAATGATGTTGGGATGATTAAATTTTTATAAATTTAGAGATATATTAATTAATAGACAAATTATCAATTTAAAAATTAAGTTTTTTGATTTAGTAAATATGAATTTAATATATAAAAAATCATTGTATATCACTAAATATATCGTGAATTAATTTAAAAAGAAAATTCATTGAATATACATATAGCTTGAGAATTTGATTAATAATATCGGTTGCCGCAATAAAGTGAATGTCAATCACCTGTTGGATTACTCGAGGTGAAAATGAAGAATGTTCAGATATCCAAAATTTAGAAGAAATTGTGGCTAATGTAATTGAAAAACCCTTTTGAGAATGAAGCTGATAATGATTCGGTACCAATGTCTACTGATCTTTTTGATAGCACTCAACTGACGTAAGATTCATTGGCAAAGTCTCCCATTTTTTATGATCACAAAACTTGGTAAACTTGTAAATGAAATATGCATAAAATAAGAATAAATAAAGCTCCCCCTCAACAAATGCATAGCATATACAAATTTAACCAAGAAAAGCATATTCAAGAACTCTCCCCCTCAAAACATGCATGTATTAAACTTCAAGTTTACCACAAAATTATTCCCCTTTTTGTGATAATAAAAAAGCACGGTATTGAAATAAACAAATCAAGAGATCATAGCATAAGTTCCTCGTCAAGAATTTAATAGCCATAACAAACATTAAAATTAAATCATTAAGACGAAGACAAATATGCGTTTAAGGCAATTAACAATATGTCAATGTTTTCTTAAATGTGCAAAGTGTGCATATGTTCCATACAAAATCATGCATCCATGATCAATGCATCATCATAAACAATTGACAAGTTAATAAGGCGCATGTGATGAGAGCAAAATCATAGAAACAATAAAGATATATGAGATTCTTAAGCCATAATCCTATGCTCCAAGATTGAGCATCTAAACAATTGAAACATCCTTAATTACCTTGAATTAAATTGCACATTGCATATTCAAAGTGAACTCAAGGCACATAATGGATTTAGCATCATACAATGAATTTTAAGTTGGTTAATGCATACCAACATAAAGTAGGCAAATTTTAAGCATGCAACATATGAAGCATCATGTAAAGCTCATGCCAAAATCTCAAACAATTTATACCATGGTATCACAAGACTAAGCCTACAAATTAGCATGCTCAAGAAGAAGTCTCATCAATGTATAGAGATATCAACTAAATTAAACACATATGATGAGATCAAGATCATTTAAGTTATAGGAGAGTGATGATAGGCGAAGTTCTAAACCAACTCCTATAACCACAACTATTGAGCAATTGCATATCAACTCACATATTATAACACATGCATTAAACAAATTTAAACATGCAATCACATAATCATATGAATTTAATATGTAAGTAAGAGAGCATCATCATGTGAAGTCAACATGTAATAAACATTTAACTTGGACAATCTATATTGAGCATGTAATCAAGTTATATCATGTTTAACCATCCAATAATGACTCAATTTACAACATTCAATCGTATAGACACATAAGTATGGTAATACAAGTTCTTACTCATTTAAGAATCATACAAATATGCATATGCTAAAAATGCAATGCACTACAAATGAATATTGAGCTACACAATTTATTGGTCACAATTAATTTGTGCCAATGAAATTTTACAATTTCTCTTTTAAAAGCACAAGGAAAATATAATTAGCTCCCCCTAAATATGATATCATATTAATGTACTCAAAACTCAATTTCTCAAAGACCACCTTCAAAGTAATTGAATTTCATCACATAATCATGATATGCAATTCAAGGAATATTAATCAAGCAAAAGAGCTAATTATGCTACTATGATGCTTAAAATAAATTTACCTTGGACGACAAGAGTAAGTTCTTGTCATCGGTCCTATACCTCGCGCTTCCTCTATTGTGGTGCATATGATAGTGTCCTCACTTGAGGTGCTAGTGCCTTCATCCTCGACCCCTTTGGTGTTCCTACAAAACAAGTTTATAATTTGAGGATCTTTGGTACCCATTTTATTTTTGGGTCCTTGCGGGTTAGCTTTCATCGATGCCTTTGGAATCCATTTCCACCTCTTATTTGGTTGGTATTGATTTTAAACAAATCTACATTTGTTTCTTATATGTCCAACCTTACAACAATAAGTGCAAGTAGTGGAATTATGCTTAGCTTTAGCCAACAAGCTTGAAAATGTTTATGATTTGCTTGAAAAGCCTAATCCGACTCTATCGAAGCTATATTGTTGCAAGCCAAGCAATTCTTAACTTTAAACTACTATCACTAAACTTGGCAAATGATGTCTTTAAATCATGTACTTGATTTTTTAAAATGATATTTTCTTCTTCCTTCTTAGCCAAGTCTAGTTTGAGCAATTTGTTGCTCTTCTTACTTCTACTCGATTCTAGTGCTCAAAGTTCAGAAACTCAATTTGAATTCTCAGTTTTTAATCACCCGGATTGGCTTAATCATCTTTAAACCTGATTAATTAGCATCGGGCCTTACACGTGTAGTACCAAAAATTTGTTATATAATATCACAAATGAGTTTATATAGTACGACAAATTATATAATTTGATATCACAAATCAGTATATTTAGTACCACATAGTAGCTTATATAGTACCAAAGATTACGTTATCTAGTACAAAAAATATGTTATTAGTACCGCAAATCAATATATTTAATGTCACATATTAGATTATATAATACCACAAATAATATAGTTTCGTACCATAAATCAGTATATTTAGTACCACATAATAGTTTATATATAACCACATATTATGTTATTTAGTACAAAACTATGTTATTTAGTACCACATATTAGCTTATATAGTACCACAAATCAGTATATTTAGTACAACGTATTATCTTATATATAGTACCACAGAGTAGCTTATATAGTACCATAAACTATGTTATTTTGTACCAAAATTATGTTATTTAATATCACAAATTTGTATATTTAGTACCACATATTAGCTTATATATATCATTACCATATTCTAAATGTATGATAATGTGTTACTAAGTAAGCTTAAATGTAAACTACGTATTTCGCATGGTATATACAAATCTATGACATGTGATATATAAACATATCTGTAAATATATCAAGTTATATATACTAGTGACATATAAAATAGTTTGCATATCATGTGGTAGTAATTGCATCACATATAATATATAAAGTAGTAGTAATAATATCATATCTTATATATAAATGTATTAGTACTTGTATACATATAACATGGTACCAATTTTATCTCGTATCATATACAAATGTATTAGTGGCTACCACAAACTAGCTTATATAATACAACAAATTATGTTATTCAGTACCACAAATCAGCTTATATAGTACCACAAATCAGCTTATATAGTACCACACATTAGTATAATTAGTACGACATAGTAGCTTATATAGTACCACAAATTATTTTATATAATACCAAAAATATGTTATTTAGTACAACAAATCAGTATATTTAGTACCACGTATCAGTATATTTTATACCACAAATCTGTATATTTAGTTTCACGGAGTAGCTTATATAGTACCACATTGGTATTTAGTACCAAAAGCATCACATATTTGCTTATATAGTACCACATATCAGTATATTTGGTATCATAAATTAGTATATTTAGTACAAGCGCCCAAAGAGTAAAAAGATGCATCGCATAACAGAATGTGCAGCGCTAGGGCGTTTCTAACTCTGAAATTTTGGTTAAAAACCAGATTTAATACCACAAATAAATATATTTAGCACCACAGAATAACTTTTATAGTACCACATAATAACGTATATAGTACCACAAATTATTTTATGTTATTTAGTACCACATATTTACATATATAGTACCACATATCAGTATATTTGGTACCATAAATCAGTATATTTAGTACCAGAGATTAGCTTAGATGTGGTACCAAATATACTGATAGATAGTACTATATAAGTTAATATGTGATACTAAACAACATATTTTTGGTACTAAATAACACAATTTGTGCTATTATATACGTTACTTTGTGATACTAAATATACTGATTTGTGGTACCAAATATATTGATTTGTGTTACTTATATAAGCTAATATGTGGTACTAAATATACTGATTTGTGGTACTAAATATTATCATTCGTGGTACTATATAACATAATCTATGGTACTAAATTATACAATTTATGGTACTAAATATATTAATTTGTGGAATATTAATTTGTAGTACCATATAAGTTAATATATGGTACTAAATATAATTTTTTTGGTACTAAATAACATAATCTGTGCTATTATATAAGTTATTTTGTGATACCAAATATATTGATTTGTGGTACCAAATATATTGATTTGTGGTACTTATATAAGCTAATATGTGGTACTAAATAAACTGATTTATGATACTAAATATTATCATTCGTGGTATTATATAACTTAATCTATGGTACTAAATTATATAATTTATGGTACTAAATATACTAATTTGTGGAATACTGATTTGTAGTACCATATAAGTTAATATGTGGTAATAAATATAATTTTTTTGGTACTAAATAACGTAATTTGTGGTATTATATAAGTTACTTAGTGGTACTAAATATACTGATTTTTGGTACCAAATATACTGATTTGTGGTATTATATAAGCTAATAAGTTGTACTAAATATACTGATTTGTGGTACTAAATATTACAATTTGTGGTACTATACAACATAATCCGTGGAACTAAAGTATATAATTGTGGTGCTAAATATAATGATTTGTGGTACCAAATATACTAATTTGTGATATTATATAAGTTAATATGTGGTACTAAGTAACATATTTTTGGTACTAAATAATGACATTATATAAGTTACTTTATGACACTAAATATATTGATTTGTGGTACCAAATATACTGATTTGTGGTATTATATAAGCTAATATGTGGTACTAAATATACTGATTTGTGTTACTAAATATTATAATTTGTGATATTATATAACATAATATGTAGTACTAAATTATACAATTTGTGGTACAAAATATACTGATTTATGGTAGTATATAAGCTAGTTTGTGGTTCTAAATATCATAATTTGTAGAATACACGACTTGGTTTTATTACACCAAAAACTCACATGTCAAGCTTCAAACAACATTCAACAAAATCATTGCACTTTCAAACTCGGTAATATTACACCAAAAACATAATAATATTATGATAAAATTTAGAACCCACAATAAAAAACACTAAATTAAAAAGCAAAATCACTAGAAAAATCAATAAAAACACTAGTATCTCAATCCAGTCTTCCAGTCCATCTTGAAAATTTGATCATAGTGAGGTTTGCAATATAGAACTCCTTCACATGAACAATAATTACTTAATTGCAGACATAGAAACCTTACTAACAATTAGTTTGCTAAATTAGCCAATATAAGCACCGCATTCTTTGAGGAACATAAAGTTTACCATCAAAAAATAGTTTGCTAAATTAGACAATGTAATTGTAGGATGAAAGAGGAATAAATTTTTTGTTTCATTATTGAAGTTCGTCGAGGAAACACATGAGCAAATTATGGGATATGCATAGTAAAATTGATCGAGCACAACGCAGTCTCCCCAAACAATCAGTATGATAATTTATTTATATCGCAATTAACATCAACAATTGATACCCAGCCATATATTTGTGCTAAAATACAAATTCTTCTTTTTGGCAAACAAACAATATAATATGTAAGTGTACATTCAAAACTATATCTGTATCAAACAGAAACAGTGAGGCATCTTCACCCCACCGATTGTTGAGGCCGACTTACAGGCAGCCTTGGTAGCAACTTGCTTCCTAGGAGCCTTTCCTCCAGCGAACTTATGAGCAATTTGCTTGCTACAAACCATGTTTCACTTGAACATGATGAAATCTCTATCTTCTTCTCCTTTGCTGAACAACAATGGTGATTTGGTAAAATAACAGTAATGAAAAGAGAGAGAGAAACGAAAGAAAAAAGGAATTTATAATAATAAATAAGGTTAGTTTGGTCATTTTTAAATATTAGGGATCAAATCCAAAGAAATATACTGATTTAGGAAGTTGAAATTGTATTTTTCTAAATATAAAGTTGATGTTTGGAAAATGGATTTATCCCCACTCCTCCGTTTATTTGGGGTTTCCAAGATGTTAAAATATATTTGAGTGAAGTCTCTCGTGTTTCTCTGTATATTGCATTCTCTCTAAATATCCGGTCTACCCCATAACACTCGGCATTTTGCAGCCCTAAATTTTTTCTTTTTAGTTTGTGGTCGTAAATCCCTCGATCTTCTCCGATTAAGCATCGCTACAATGGTGATAATTTTCTTAATTTTCGCATACTTTTCATCCTATATTTGCACTGTGTTCTTATTTTTCATTAATTAGCCAAGACAACTTCCTTAGTCATTTTTTCTGTACTTTCTGTCTGGTTTTGCGATCTTTATGATCTGTAGAAATGGGAATCCGAAACCTCAGAGTTTTTTGGCAGATGGGTTTATTTGTTTTCTCCTTTTTCATTTTTTTAAAGATTTTTAGATCTGATTTCATATACATGCTCGAATTTTGCACTGGCAGAAGTTTTTGCGGTTCGATCTTGGAATGGCTCAGTAGTAGTATTAACTTAATGAGTGGAATCAAGTTTTTTTTTCGCAATTATGGTTATTAGTATTATCCCTTTACCCAGGAAATATGTGGGTTTACACGAACTTTCTTAAGTATGTATAACTGTGCTCAATCGGTCCACGTGCGAATGATGTCATCTTCTCTACACTCGGCAGACCGCCTAAAAAACAATATTCATTTCTCATATTAATCTTTTGCTTTCAAATTATTGAAAGTGTAGGTATATGAATCAATTGTATTGCTTTAATATCTATGATGGGGGTAAGGATACAATGACTGTTAACGTTCTTCGCTTCTACTACGAATACTGAATTGAGTGAATGAATCATGAATGTATAAAGTATACGCAACTGTGAATTTCGGGACACGGTTATGTTACATAAACTTGAATTTAAATATTTTCCTTCATTAGATTCTTTCCATGTTTTGTGAACCTAACCGTGAGCTAACTACTCAATACAACTGAGTACATCAACACGTAGAACCATGACAGTTAGGAAAGCCCATAGTAAGTGTAAACAAGGGAAGCTAGGAATGTTATGCAATTTTCACTCAGATAACAGCAGTCTTTATGGTAGTCAGTGTGTACGATAGATGTCAAAATTGTGACATATTAAGCTTACATTTCGTGTCTTGTTATTAGGTTTAATATGTATTACACATGGTTGATGTACTTCCCCTGTAATATAAGGTGGTGGAGCAAGGATTTTTGTATGAAGGGGCAAAACTAAGACCCTTTATGTTTCAAAAAGTTTAAGAGGGGGCGAGTCATGGCTTTTTATGCATGTTGACCCCCACCCCCACACCCATCGATAGCATACCCATAGGATGCATAGATTTCACATGAATTTTGTGTAGGGCTTATTTACATTTTAATATAACCAATGTTTACATGGGGAGAATTCCTCCCGGTGTGGTATGGACCAAATCCTTTTTTTACTCGTCAGCACATAATTAGGAATAAGACATCCAGGTCAGTGGACTTTTGGCCCTTGCAGTTCTACATTCTTATCTTTCCTCAAAAAATTATTTTTGTGTTGTTTAGCATACTTAAAAATTACTTGGTTGGGAATTCATTCACTGTAGAGATGGTTAAGAAGCGGCGATCATATAGGTTTTTTATTTAGATTGTTTTTTATCTTATTTTATTTATACAATTGTTTCTAAGCATAGATTGAAATTGTTCGACTAGGAAAATCATCATTTAGATTTTCTATTTAGATAGTTTTTGGTCTTATTTTATTTACCTACATGATGACATGTTTTTAAAAATAGATTGGAATTGTTCGGCTAGGAAAATCTGCCTTGTATGGAATGAATCCAAAAGTCTTATTTAATTGACAAAGAGGGTCAAAAAATTTCAAGATTTTATCTGGCATGGCTTGGTTAAGGTACACAGAAATGGTTCTTCCATGGTCAACAAAGTGCGGACTGGGGGAGGGTGGTGGCCCCACCCTAGACAAAAAAAAATTTAAATTTTTATGCACTATTTTTCTTTCTAAAACTCGATTTCGTCTGAATACACCCCTTCATCTTTTGGTCTTGGTTCTCTCCAGAACTCTTGGATTTACACCTGCTGTCGCTAGACATGGTCACATAGCTATGCAATATGGAGGGGACACAGGGTTGTATGGTCTTTTATCATATTTTTGAGGACGTGATAGTGCTAAATACAATTAGGTCACTGTGCCTCCACAAGTTCAGATTTTCTTCTCTATTTTCCGATGTAGGCCATCAGCTTTAATTAAAATTATAACTGACATCTTACGGGAATCATGTTGCTTGAATCCGTTTGAACGCATTCAATTAGTAGCTTTATAGGTTTTCAATTCTATGTTGTCAAAGTATTACCTCGATGTTTAGCTTTGGTAGGAGAACTCTTGTACATAATCAAGCCTTTTAACCATCTTTCTATCCGGGCTGATGATACGAGCTCTTGAAAGAGCTGAGTCATGTTACCTTTAGATTTTGTGGAAGCCCCACTATATTGAATTGCTTTTTTGCATACAGCTTTGTAAAATATATATTATTATCTCTTAAATATGTATGGTGGTTAATTTAGTCGGTTAATTGCTCTACCAATAAAATAATTCATGGATCTTATAAACATTTTTCTGCTTTTGTATGTATAGGCTAATGCAGCATCAGGAATGGCAGTTCATGATGACTGCATACTGAAGTTTATGGAGTTGAAAACTAAGCGAACCCACCGTTACATAGTTTACAAGATTGAGGAGAAGCAAAAGCAGGTTATCGTGGAAAAGCTTGGCGAACCAGCTCAAACATACGATGACTTCGCTGCACACCTTCCTGCTGAAGAGTGTCGATATGCTGTGTATGATTTTGAATTTCTGACCGAAGATAATGTCCCAAAGAGCAGAATTTTCTTCATTGCCTGGTAATTCTTCTTCCCATTAGACACCATATATGTCATTTCCACAATTTCGTGTGTGATGACACTTGCAGGTTTTGTTGTTATATGTTCTAAGGTCTCCCGACACGGCAAAGGTGAGGAGCAAAATGATATATGCCAGCTCGAAAGACAGGTTCAAGAGGGAATTAGATGGAATCCAGGTCGAGCTTCAAGCCACCGACCCAACTGAAATGGGTCTTGATGTCTTCAAAAGTCGAGCCAATTAAACACTTCAATCTACAAAACTGCCGCAAAGTATTGTCTTACTGATTTACTGTAGCGAAGTGTTGATAGTTTATGGAACCTGTGGTACCTGGCCTAGCTATGATATTGGTGGGTTGTTGAAGTTCTATCTTGTATTCGTGTCTTTATCCCGATCAAATTCTGTAATTTTAAACTTATTTTCCGGTTGTGGTATCTATTTAGTGAATCACTTGGGGCTCGACGTGTATCAGCAGATTGGTTTTCTATTTTCGAGAAATTGTATTATCGACTTGTTGGATTCCTCTCATTTCGAACAGACTTCTCCCATTCCATTTGCCTCAGAATGGGCGTGATGCGTGTTTTAAGTTCCGTTTTACTGCTTTATATATTTGCGTGTTCTAATTTACCCATCCGTTGATTGAATGCGTGTTAATTAATTTTTAATTAATTACTTTTTTTTTTGAGTAAGGGGTGGGGAATTTTGTTGTTACAAAGCCTCGAACATGAGACGTCCCAATTGGGAACATACATCCAGAAAAGCTTGTGGAGTCTTTCATTTATTTATTTATAGTCATTGAATTTATTTTTAACTTGAAATTACTTTTTATGATACACAAGTCTTGGTCCACTAGTAACGTGGGCACGATGTGTGTGTAAATTTGTTTGATATGAATAATATCTTCGCAAGAAATTTTGAGATTATATAGAATAAGAATTTTAAAATATTTTTAATGATTAAATAAAAATAATTATTTATATGGGATATTTTCTGGTTGTTTTAAAATTTATGTTTTTTATAACATATTTTTTATTGCTAAAATTATTAATGATATAATTATTTTATTATAATATGGTAGTGATATTGCTTTCACGACTAGGATGCACCGACAAAGATTTTCAAAATTTTCAAGGTATAACACGGTTGAGACATATCTGTATATTTTTAATATATATTATATTTGTAATGTATTATAAAATACTAAAATTCACTTTTTTTAATTTCTAAAACCATGTAATAGCAACAAAAATATTGTTATCAAATTCAGTAAGCGTATAAATAAATGCATGGTATTGGAATCATCATAGTATCATCTTAGTTATATGTCGTTGTACTTGTCGCTCTTGTTGCTGTACTCGCCAATTTGGCTCTATTAGTAATATTAAATTCCCTTCTTAAAAAAAAACTTCAAATGTGTCATCAGCCGTGTCGGACACGCCCTTCGGCCGTGTCAGACACATGTGTCTGATTTTATTTTTATTTTTAAATTTAGGACACCCCACGTGGCGTGTTTGATACGTGTCTGACGAGTGTCCAATGGGTGTCTGTAAGAACCCCAAGTCCTAATATCGTCATCAGTGCATTTATCATCGTTATTAGTGCATACATTTATAAACCTTTGGGAATTCTCACTATATCTCTCGTGCTTATGGTATAACATCTATTAAATTTTCACAAGAATTTCCCCAAACACAATTATGATTCACATGCGTATACACTTTGTAATGCGCTAATATGTTCTCAATTCATTATAAAATTTTCGCTCGATTAAATTGCACGCAACCCACAAATAAAAAGAGACATGCGAGCATTTAACAATTAAGTGTGTATCTATTTGTATAAAAGATAATACTCTATATCAATACTGATACATCGCTCCTAGGAGCATCCTCATTCATAGCTCGAACTCCTTACTAGTACCAATGTCATACCTATTCTACATGTTTCAACAGAAACAACCCCCACAATGGATGATCATACCAACAACATAATCTCAATATTATTGAATGCACAATTAATAATTTTCAGAATATAAGGCTGTAAATTAAGAAAATACTCCCCGAGTATTCCATAATCATATTAGATCTCTCACGCTGTTCATGTTCTCACATTATCCAAATCATCAATTCCATAATTGATAATAATTCAAACCATCATGTTCATATTTATCACTTTCATAACCGTTAATCTTTAATTTACTACAACGACGATTTACTGTAAATAAAATGTATTTTTCGATTCTCAATTAATGAATGATATCTCATAATATCCAATTGCACGCTCAACAGCGGCGACACCATTAACCATCGCACGCTCAACAACGGCGACATCATAACTCATCGCCCGCTCAATAGCGGCGTCACGATCCATCGCACGCTAGACAGCTGTATCATCATAATACATAGCACCATTTGGTGGTGTTTTCAGTACTTGTCAATACAGTACTCAACAATCATGTTGATTGATACCACATTCAGTATTTGTACGACTCTACGTACTAGTTCAACACAACAAGAAAATAGCATTCAATGTACGTAACCATAATGCATCTACCTATGCTCGTACGTTACACGTGCCTTATTGTCCAATAGCGAGAGCTACTCCTTGCCTTTGCCCCGAGGTACGATGAAGTCACACGCTACACACATCAATAATTCATGATCTATCACGTTCACACTACTTATTTTCAAGCACGTATTCAAAATCAAAATATATATCATCTAAACACGATGATTCATTAAGCAAAAGACTCGAGCAAAGCGTATGTAAGGCACCGATACTAATTAATCCGGATTAACAATGATTAAGCAAACTCGAATAATTAAAAGTACATACTTCGAATTAAGATGTTCCGGACTACAATGAGCCAAGCAACTAGTGGAACATGTTTTTAGTGAATGTGCATGATCACATGGCACTTGGAGAACACATGCCACTAATTAATTAACTCATGTTTAATACATGATTTTTGATCATTAATCTTGCAAGATAGTGTTGTATTGACACATGGATTCCACAATACATCAAAGAATTAAAAAATGCACCATCTTCAATAGAACAATCAGCCACCACCCTTTATTTCATCTCTTTCTCTCTCTTCCCACTCAAACACTCCCCCACCTCTCTTCATATTTCAAAAATTTCCAGCCTTTCATCTCACAAATTCTTGTGAATTTGTTAATGCATGTCACATCAGTCATAGATTTGAATAGATTTTGAGGAAATGAGCAAGAACCCTCAAGCAATTTTGGAATTGGACGTGTTTGTGGAGGTGAAAACACTTGGAAAGCTTGGTTGGAGCTTTGGTGCTCAGACATTGAAGATATAGGAATGTATAACATCATTTTTAAGATTTATCAACTTTAATTTAAGATTAAGGTTCAAATTTTGGTGTTTGTTCATGGAAAGAGTTGCTGTCAAAACGAGTCTGCCGATTTCAGTATGCATGTAGCATATTACTTCGACTATTACGTATAGACATTTTTCGAATTTTAAGAAATTGCTTCTAATAAAAGTTGTATATAATTGAATTTTATGCATTTTAAAAAAAGGAAGCATGTGATTTAGAGCTCAGATGAAAACGTTACGTTGATTTTACTAGATGGTGCACATTCTTGACTCTGCATGCTCATGCATGTCACATGTTGTGTGTTCTTTGAATTTATGAGAATATACGGCTACAAATTTGAAGTTTTACGTCCTAAAAAGAGTTGTAGTATTCTGTATTAGCTTGCATTTGGAATTAGCCTCATTCAATTTGGAGTTCATATGCAAAAGTTATGCTAATTTTACCATGGTACTCAATCTTGAAAAGACATTGCATGTGAGTTTTTAGGCTGTTATGTTTTGCAAAGAATGTACCTCAAGATGAACGAATTAGCTTAAAGCTCATAACAGATGTATTGTAGGATTTTGAGTTATCTAAATTCTCCTACTAGAATCAGGTCATTTGGATGTTTAATGAATTATTTATGAAGTCTACACGAAAAGTGGTCAATTTGGAATTTAGAATTTCCCCTGTTTTGCAAAATAATGTTTAGACCCAATTTGACTTAGGTAAATGAATGAATTTAGGGAAGTGTCAAACATATGAAATGTCATATTTTGGGTTAGCTTTAAAGCTAAATTGGACAATTGACTAAGTTTTGAAAGAATTATGGGTTTATCATTGGATGCATGTTGCTGAAATTTAGAGTAGGCTTGGAACATGATCTTTAGAATAATGATGTTGATAGTCTTGGTCTATTTGAATGATATTTGGTCAGGTGACTATAGCCCGAGATCAATTTGAGGAGTACTGAAAATCTCGATATTTTTGACTCGGTGGAGGTACGTAGAAAACCGGTTCTATCACGGTGTCTGACAGAGACATGTAATGTACCCTCCTATGTGATTATATGACATGTTGAATTGCAGTATATGTGATTATATGATACATTGAACTGCATGATATGAGCTGTATTGATATGAGATGATATATTGAGTTGCATCATATGAGATTACATGAGACATTGATGCATGATATATTGAGTTGCATCACATGAGATGACATGATACATTGATGCATGGACATTGGACATATCATATTGATCCTACAGTTCCTTTGATTCCATTTGATATTAATGAGATCTGTAGTGTCATGGGTACGCTGAGCACGACGATGACAGGTAGTTTAGGTAGCAACTGTAGTCACGCGCGTTGTCGCCAGACCTAGACACGAGGGATGATGGGCACATCACATGATGATTCTCCTAGCGAATGTGTGTATGTGTCGACACCCTCTGCTAGAGCTTGATATTGTTGATGGTACCTTCTTTGGACTCCGATATTTGGTATCTTGAGATTTGATTCATGGTACACATTATGCATACATTCATTTATGCATTGTATTCATGCACGGCAAACATGTCATGATACTTTGTCATACTATTGTGATTTTACCTGTTTCTCGTATTGGGGCCCGACCCCCGTTGTGGGGGTTGTCATATCTTTGTTGTATGAACATGATAGGTATTACAGGTGGGCGTTCTGCAGATGCCTGAGAGGATGCATCTAGGAGTACCGGAGCTCCTTGAGAGCGAGCTCAGATTGATGTTTTATGTTTTGTGTCCCAGTTATTTGTTAAACACTTTTAAAGGAATAATTTACTCACGGGGTATGCCCCGAGTAGATGTATTTTAAGTATTAAGTGTCTGGGAATTTAGTTTTTGCATGATTTATGAATTGTATGAATTGATATTGAATGAGAAAATGACATTTCTTATATTTTCAGTATTGATTGGAAAGTAATTTGACATATGTAAACAAAAATATAGGGCAAAGTTTTGGAACTTTTAAAACTAATCTTTCGCTGTTTACATAAATAATCATCATTGTGTGATCATTAAATGTACGATTAGGACCGGGCCATCACAACATACGTTGTCAACACAACAATAATTTTTTTTTAACATTTCCACCTCGTGATCGATCGCTCCCCGCCTCGCGATCAATCACGAGCTTCTCAAAAATCCGGACAAAATTCTGTTCTCGGCGATCGATCGCTGAACCTTCAGGGATCGATCGCCAGTCTCGCCGATCGATCGCTAGGCCTCAAGTGATCGATCGCCCGAACTGCTCATCGTCTACAATTTTATCGATTTGTCGAGATCGATCGGCCCAAGTGCCGCAATCGTTCGCGACCTACAAATTTTCAAAAATCTTTTTTTCTTCCATGGCGATTCCGAACCCAAACTTAATCCAACACAACCAACACCCAACAAACTTCAATAACTCATAAAAACACCTTATTACACAACAATAACAAAATGACAAATCCCAAAACTCAAACCTAACAATCAAACCCATATCAATATGTGAGGATCGATTCCGGGGGTGGGTTGCCATTCCACACCCGAGTTCAACCAACTTGAGCTTCAATAGCTCGTGTTCTTGAATTAATGCACCGAGAGATTATATCGAGTTCGATTACAAAATCGAGCGGAAGACACTCGACATAACCCGCTCTAAAACCGATTAAACATTTGAAAGGCATTTTAAAGATATGCAATTAAAGTAAATAAACAAGCATTTGTTTATGGAAGTTCGAAGGTGGTGTAATCCTTCTACGTCTCCCCTTCTTCCACCTCATGGAAGGATTCCACTAGAAGACTTTGATTTATACAATCCCGTTGTACAAACCCGATCCAGTTGGGAATTCCCCATCCAACTAGAACTCCTAGCAACTCAACTATGTATGTTCTTTAATGTCTCACATACAAAGACCTCTCATCGGTTGTGATAAATCATCAACCGTTACAATGATATTCACTCATCTATTAAGCTCTCAAATACAATGAATAGAGTGAATATATATGGCACAAATGATCTCTAACTAGATCTAATATAGCAATGTAAGTGGTGCCAAAGGTTTGGGGAGTGCTCTTCATTTAGCAACTTTTGTCTTTGAAGTTCCCCAATTGAATCCCAAGTGGGTTTGCTTTGGAAGGCTTGGATTGATCTTCAATCAGCTGTTATTGAGCTTCCAAATCATGTATATATAGCCCCAAGTAATGATATATACGTTAGACACAAGAATATGCCCGTTGGAAAATGTTCTGCACTATTCCCGAGCTTGCAACGGTCATATTCTGGTTTCTGGGCTGTTTGTATTTCGGACCGGACTGGTCTGGTCTGCTGGTCTGGTTCAGTCTGGTCTGCTGGTCTGGTCTGCTGTTCTGTTTCAGTCTGGTCTGCTGGTTTGGTTCAGTCTGGTCTGCTGGTCTGATCTGGACAAATCAGTCTGATGCAAGACAAGCTTGATACAAAAACAGATTGATAAACTTGCTCTTCGATCTGTTGCTTGTAACTCTTCATTCTTTGATTTCTGGGCAAAGTGATCTATATGAAAGTTGTAGCCCTTTCTCTTAGCTTTCCACGGAATTAAGAATCGCTCGATTTCGAGTTCGTATGAGAGAGTTATGCTCGAAATACGAGGCAATGCTTCTGCTGTCTGTTTGCTGGATGCAGCAGCACATGGCGTGACTTGCAGAAGCGTTTTGGCCATCTTAACGTCCGATTCAGTCTTTTACTTCCAAAGATGACTTGTAGATCTTTGTCTTAGCTTTCCAACCCATACTGAATCGTTCCGTTCCGATAAGCGAGCTAAGAGTTATGCCCACCAGACTGATAGGAACTTGCTGAAACAGCTTGCTGTTTCTTCGCGGTTCAGCTCGATCTTGCAGGCGTCTTTTCTCCTTGATAACATTTGAACTAGCCGATCTGTTATGAAATATGACTTTTAGTATTTTGAGTTGGCTGTTCAATCTCTTTGGAAGCACGCCATTTCGATATCCGAGCTATTAGATATGATCGAAACAATCCGCTATGCCAGAATTCCAGTCTTGGTCCAGCTTGATATTTTCAAGCTACTTCTTTGTAATTCATTAAGCTCTTAATTATGATCTATGAACTGCACATGTAAGGACCCTAATCCTTAAGTGCGGAATAAAGGCATAATAGAGCTAAATAAATGATCAGAGTAGAGTAAACAAGTTGAGTCTATGAGCTTAAGCATTTACATGCCAAAATAAAGGACTACCAAAAGGATTAATTACATTCCAACAAATGAATGTGTCCATTATAGTTTTACGCTACTCCTAGAGTAGGCACTATACAAAAGAATCCTGTCCTTTCATCTACCATAGATGCTCGTGAAGCTCACTGTCTCAACCCGTTCAAGCCCGTCTATCATGCCAAAAAGGTACCTACAAGGACAACCCCCAAACATGAGCAATAATAATCATTCATATTCAACACAATATGAAGATAAAGCGTAAATGCATAATCAATATGAAACACTTCCTGTTTCCCGTGCATTTCAAACACTTCCAGTTTGGTTGTCCCTGTACCAGAACTCATGAGTATAATCAATAGATTATTTTTAATGGCCAAAACATGTCATGATATCATATACCATCTCAACTGTACCACATATTGGTCACCATTCCCTAGTCTGTCCATCACAGTGTATTTTAATGCCCCTCGCTATATTCATATGGGCGGCATAGGATAACCTCGCTACAATGGACATGCGGCGCTCCCACCCCTCGCTTCACAGAGAGCGGCAAATACCCTTTCCTCGCCCCATATGACAACCACGCTCAAATGTGACATGCGGCGCTCCCACCCCTCGCTTCACATTTAGCGGAACCAATACAAAAAGCGGCAAGCATTAAAATCATCAAAGGATGACCACGACTCATGGGATGTGCATCCAATAATCATAATATGCATCTAACATCAATATGCATAAATTACCATGTATATGCATCCACAATGCAATACCTCATATGGCATAAATCAACATGTATATGCATCCACAATGCAATACCACATATATACTCGCATCCACAATGCATAAACAATGAGCATATAAAATACATGTTACCGTTGGGTGCCCGTACGTCCACTACGTACCTTTCCAAAATGTGGAATGTGATTGGACCTCAATTCCTTGGCTGCGTTGCCACCTGGGTTGGTTCTACATATTCACAAATACCAATATTAGAACCCAATAATAGTCCAATACCAAAAATCCCACAAAAACACCCAAAAACACCATTTTTGGTGTCTCGCGATCGATCGCCATCAAGCCCCGATCGATCGCGAGAACACACTGTCTCGGGCAACAAAATTGCACAATCCGCGATCGATCGCGGAGCTAGCGCCGATCGATCGCTGAGGCTCACTGCCTCAGCCCTGTTGCTCGCGATCGATCGCGAGAAAATCGCCGATCGATCGCCGAGCTGTGGTCAAGCGGGATTTGGGCACTATTCACCCATCTTCAACCCCTTCTCATACACACCCACATACCCCAACATAAATCAAACCCAATAACTCAAAACCACCCATAACATCAACATAAACTCAAATAAACAACATCCAACCAAAACACTACCAAAATCACAACACCCAACACAACCCATTTTAAACCCTTTAAAACCAAACTAAACTCAACCAAAACCTTACAAAATTAATACATGAGGTACCCATACCTCTTGGGGATCTCAAATCACCCAACAATCTTCCACAAATCAAAGTTTGCAAGGTCTCCTCTTCACCTCAAAGGTGGAACTCGAAAATATGGGAAGAGGGGAAGGGTTTGGGTGTTGGAGATAATTTGGTAAAGTAAATATGAGTGGATGGGGTGGGGTTGGGTATAAAGGTGAGTTTTTAAATTAAAATGCAATCCAAGGCAATTCCATGGTGTATAAAACACCCCAACATGATATTTTCAAAGCATTTACTCAAAATGCACCAAATATCAATTAACACATGATTCCTCATAAATTGTTAACCAATGCAAATAAATCATGCTTCCAATAATATTTACCCAACATGCACCACATGCACCCTGAAATGCAACCCCGGGTCACCCTATCCATATGACCATGCATTTTCCATAAGGTAAATAAATTCCAACACATAATCAATTACCACATAATTAATCATGTAAACACAATTAAAGCCAAATAGCAATTAACCATTTCGGGGATGTCACAATACTCCCCTACTTATAAGATTTCGTCCTCGAAATCACATGCACTTACCCCAACAGAAATTAAACATAAACTCATACCAGAGAATAGTTCCGGGTAGTGCTGCACCATATGCTGCTCCGTCTCCCACGTAGCCTCCTCGACACCCCTGCGATCCCACTGAACTTTGATCATCGGTATCACTTTATTCCGAAGTCTACGGTCTGCTCTGTCCAGAATTCTAACAGGCCGTTCCACATAAGATATATCTGACTCTAACTGAACTTCGGAAGGCTGTAACACGTGAGACGGATCCGGCTCATACTTTCGCAGCATCGATACATGAAACACATCATGTATCCCAGATAAAGAAGGCGGCAATGCCAGTCGGTAAGCCAATGTGCCAATGCGCTGCAAAATCTCGTACGGTCCAACATACCTCGGAGACAGTTTCCCGCGCATCCCAAACCGCACAACGCCTCTGAAAGGCGAGATCTTCAAAAAGACCTTGTCTCCCAACTGAAACTCTAACGGTCTCCGCCGTTTATTTGCATAAGCTGCCTGTCTGTCCTGGGCCGCTTTCATTTTCTGCCTTATAGTCTTTATCTTCTCTTCCATTTCCCGGATCAACTCAGGCCCTCCGACTGATCTACCGTCCAAATCATCCCAACACAAGGGTGATCTACATCGTCTGCCATAAAGAGCTTCAAACGGAGCCATCTGAATACTCGCCTGGTAGCTATTGTTATACGAAAACTCTACCAAAGGCACTGAATCCTGCCAAGAGGCATCGAACTCCAAAACACAAGCTCTTAACATGTCCTCGAGCGTCTGTATAGTGCGCTCGGTCTGGCCATCCGTCTGAGGATGATAAGCAGTGCTCAATCTGACCTCAGTTCCCAAAGCTGACTGAAGGCCTTCCCAGAAATGAGATGTGAATCGCGGATCTCGATCTGACACAATAGAAACGGGGATCCCATGCAATCTCACCACATCTCTAAAATACAACTGCGCCATCCTCAAGAATGTAAATGTCATGCTATAGGGAATAAAGTGGGCTACCTTAGTCAATCTGTCCACAATCACCCAAATAGCATCGAAGCCTGAAGCACTCCTCGGCAAATGAGTCACGAAGTCCATGGAAATGTGCTCCCACTTCCACTTCGGTATCTCCAAGCTTCTCAACTCGCCGCCAGGTCTCTGTCTCTCTGCCTTAACCTGCTGGCAGATCAAACACCTCTTTACAAAGGCGACGACATCGGACTTCATTCTCTTCCACCAAAACTGATCACGCAGATCTCTGTACATCTTCTTCCCGCCTGGGTGGATGCTAAGTCTGCTACTGTGAGCTCGCTCTAAGATCCCCTTACGCAACTCCGGCGTACTCGGAACTACCCAGCGGTTACCCAATCTCAAAGATCCGTCGTCGGCCACTCTGAATTTCGTCGGCTGACCAAGATGCACTATAGACAACCATCTCTGAACCTCAGCATCTGCCCTCTGAGCTCTCCTGATGTTCTCATAAATATCTGGCTCAGCTAATAAGGTAGAGACATACACTGGTGATGCATCTATATCAAAATCATAGCCGAGATGACAATAGGAGGTCATCATAGCCGACAAATGGATGACATCCTCAGCAGAACTCCTCACTTTCCGGCTCAAAGCGTCTGCTGTCAAATTGGCCTTTCCCGGATGGTACTCAATCTCGCAATCATAGTCCTTGAGTAGGTCCATCCATCTCCTCTGTCTCATGTTCAGCTCTGCCTGAGTAAATAGAAACTTGAGGCTCTTGTGATCCGTATAAATGGTAAAGGAGGTACCATACAAGTAATGCCTCCAGATCTTCAGGGCGAATATGATAGCCGCCAATTCCAAGTCATGAACTGGATATCTGGTCTCATGCGGCTTCAACTGCCTCGATGCATAAGCTACTACATGCTTATCTTGCATCAGAACGCATCCAAGGCCCTGCAGTGATGCATCAGTATACAGAACAAATCTGGAGTTCTCCGTCGGAATCACTAATACTGGCGCCGTCGTCAACCGGTGCTTCAACTCCTGGAAGCTCTCCACACAAGCTTCTGACCAAAAGAAAGGCACACCCTTCTGAGTCAACTGAGTCAGCGGCTTGGCAATCTTCGAAAAGCCCTCGACAAAGCGCCGATAATACCCGGCCAAACCGAGAAAACTCCGGATCTCAGGCACAGAAGTGGGGGCAGCCCACTCCATCACAGCCTCAATCTTCTTCGGGTCCACTGATATCCCGCTGCTCGAAATGACATGCCCCAGAAACACTACACTGCTCAGCCAAAACTCGCATTTACTGAGCTTAGCATACAACTGATGCTCTCTGAGAATCTGAAGCACTGTCCTCAAGTGTTTCACATGATCTTCCTCACTCCGGGAGTAGATAAGAATGTCGTCAATAAACACGATGACGAACTGATCAAGATACGGCTGAAACACTCTGTTCATCAGGCTCATAAAGACGGCCGGGGCGTTCGTCACACCGAACGGCATCACCAAGAACTCATAATGCCCGTATCGAGTCCGGAACGCTGTCTTCTGCACATCTTCCTCTCTGACCCGAATCTGATGATACCCGGATCTCAAATCAATCTTGCTATACACCCTGGTACCTTGCAACTGATCAAACAAGTCGTCTATCCTTGGGAGAGGATACTTGTTCTTCACTGTAGCCTTGTTCAGCTGCCGGTAATCGATGCACAACCGCATCGAACCGTCCTTCTTCTTCACAAAGAGAACTGGTGCGCCCCATGGCGACACGCTCGGGCGTATATAACCCTTGTCCAAGAGATCCTGCAACTGTTCTTTCAATTCTCTCAACTCAGCCGGTGCCATCCTATAAGGTGCACGAGAGATAGCGGATGTCCCTGGCAGTAACTCGATCCCAAATTCAACTTCCCTGGCCGGTGGAAATCCTGGGATCTCTTCTGGAAATACATCAGCAAATTCCGCCACAACTGGTACATCCTCAACCCTCAGTTCTTTACTCTTTCCAGACGTGTCCACGGCATAAATAAGATAGCCCGTGTGCCCACGTTCCAACAGCTGAGACATCTTGATCGCTGAAATCAACGGAATCTTCGCACGAGACCCGTTGCCAAAGAAAGTCCACTGACTGCCCAACTCAGGTCTGAACTTCACTGTTCTCTGCCGGCAATCTACCACTGCCTGATATTTGTTCAGAACATCAATTCCCAAGATGCAGTCAAAGTCTGACATACCCAGCACAATCAAGTCTGATCTCAACTCGTTGCCCTCAAAATAAATGAGGCAGTCTGCCAAAAACTGATCCGCAACGACATTTCTTCCAGTGGGTGTCGAGACAAGGAGAGGCGTGGGTAAAGAAGACGTGCGCATATGGTGTCTTTCCACAAATCCCACAGACACAAAGGAATGGGAGGCACCTGTATCTATCAAAACAAAAGCAGGGTACGTAAATAAATGACACGTACCGGCAATCACCTCCTCCGGGGCTGCCTGAGCCTGCTCCCTGGTCAGTGCATATACTTGTCCCTGGGGTGGTCCCACTGTCTGACCTCCCGATGGACGAGGTCCAAATTGCTGCCTCTGCTGCACTGTCCTGTCCTCAAACCTTGGCCTGCTGCCCTGATACTCTGACTGGCCTCCCCTGGTGGGACAATACCGAGCAATGTGGCCCATCTTGCCACAGACATAACATGCAGGACACTTATTTGAAGAATGCGGTCCTCCACAATTGTTGCACCTAGGCTCTCCCGGCCTCTCCCCTTGTGAAGATCCTGGATTGGCCGACCAATTACCCTTCTTGTTATCCTGCTTCTGTCCAAAGTGTTTCTTCCCACCATACCGCGAAGATGAAGAGGCACCACGGGGCTTAAATGGCTCACCCCGAGGCCTCAAACTGTCACTAGTCTGCCTCTGTTGCGGTACCGGTGGTGGCATGGCATAAGCTCCCACTCCTAGCTCAGCAAGCTCCGCTCTTGTGAGAGCATCATCAAAAGAAGTTGGGTTATTGATGATAACCCAGTCATAGAGCTCCGGTCGCAGTCCTTTCATGAAATTTCTCATCTTGGCACGTCCATCAGAGGCAATATGGGGGACATACCTAAGTAGTGATGAGTACTGTGTGGCATAGTCTGCCACTGTCATGTTCCCTTGCCTCAGACTAGCAAATTCATCCTCTTTTGTCTGTCTTGCTGCCGCGGAGAAGTATCGGTTCAAGAACCTGGTCCTGAAGAGCGTCCAGTCAATCACAGCACCCAGTGCTCTCATCTCCATCACTGTGCTCCTCCACCACATCAATGGTTTCTTAGCCAACTGGAACTCCGCCAGCCTCAGCCAAGCAGTAATAGCACAAGGAGCCGATACAAAGATCTGCTCAAGCCTCTCCAGCCACTCTTCCGCTTCTTCTCCGGACTCTGTCCCCTCAAACCGGGGCGGATGATAAGACAGAAACTGCGTCAAGCTAATCTCACCCGGTAGCAATAACTGGACCACTGGTTCCATTCCTACAGCCGGTGGAGGTAGAGGATTAGTCTGTCCAATACTCGCATTTACACTCCCAACATCTCCGACTTCCTCATTAGCAGCCATGCTGTAACACAAATGTTAACAAAATCCAAAGCAATATATATAACATGTCGTTAGATAACAGGAGTGATATAAGCATGTTAGTATAACAGGATATACAGTAATATGCACCACATGCATAAACATGCTTCAAATGTAAGCACCTAGCCAACCATGCTAAGGCTACCCTTCACTCGTTCCCGGGTTCTCTAACCACTGCTCTGATACCACTAATGTAAGGACCCTAATCCTTAAGTGCGGAATAAAGGCATAATAGAGCTAAATAAATGATCAGAGTAGAGTAAACAAGTTGAGTCTATGAGCTTAAGCATTTACATGCCAAAATAAAGGACTACCAAAAGGATTAATTACATTCCAACAAATGAATGTGTCCATTATAGTTTTACGCTACTCCTAGAGTAGGCACTATACAAAAGAATCCTGTCCTTTCATCTACCATAGATGCTCGTGAAGCTCACTGTCTCAACCCGTTCAAGCCCGTCTATCATGCCAAAAAGGTACCTACAAGGACAACCCCCAAACATGAGCAATAATAATCATTCATATTCAACACAATATGAAGATAAAGCGTAAATGCATAATCAATATGAAACACTTCCTGTTTCCCGTGCATTTCAAACACTTCCAGTTTGGTTGTCCCTGTACCAGAACTCATGAGTATAATCAATAGATTATTTTTAATGGCCAAAACATGTCATGATATCATATACCATCTCAACTGTACCACATATTGGTCACCATTCCCTAGTCTGTCCATCACAGTGTATTTTAATGCCCCTCGCTATATTCATATGGGCGGCATAGGATAACCTCGCTACAATGGACATGCGGCGCTCCCACCCCTCGCTTCACAGAGAGCGGCAAATACCCTTTCCTCGCCCCATATGACAACCACGCTCAAATGTGACATGCGGCGCTCCCACCCCTCGCTTCACATTTAGCGGAACCAATACAAAAAGCGGCAAGCATTAAAATCATCAAAGGATGACCACGACTCATGGGATGTGCATCCAATAATCATAATATGCATCTAACATCAATATGCATAAATTACCATGTATATGCATCCACAATGCAATACCTCATATGGCATAAATCAACATGTATATGCATCCACAATGCAATACCACATATATACTCGCATCCACAATGCATAAACAATGAGCATATAAAATACATGTTACCGTTGGGTGCCCGTACGTCCACTACGTACCTTTCCAAAATGTGGAATGTGATTGGACCTCAATTCCTTGGCTGCGTTGCCACCTGGGTTGGTTCTACATATTCACAAATACCAATATTAGAACCCAATAATAGTCCAATACCAAAAATCCCACAAAAACACCCAAAAACACCATTTTTGGTGTCTCGCGATCGATCGCCATCAAGCCCCGATCGATCGCGAGAACACACTGTCTCGGGCAACAAAATTGCACAATCCGCGATCGATCGCGGAGCTAGCGCCGATCGATCGCGGCCTCGCCGATCGATCGCGCCAAGCTCGCGATCGATCGCTGAGGCTCACTGCCTCAGCCCTGTTGCTCGCGATCGATCGCGAGAAAATCGCCGATCGATCGCCGAGCTGTGGTCAAGCGGGATTTGGGCACTATTCACCCATCTTCAACCCCTTCTCATACACACCCACATACCCCAACATAAATCAAACCCAATAACTCAAAACCACCCATAACATCAACATAAACTCAAATAAACAACATCCAACCAAAACACTACCAAAATCACAACACCCAACACAACCCATTTTAAACCCTTTAAAACCAAACTAAACTCAACCAAAACCTTACAAAATTAATACATGAGGTACCCATACCTCTTGGGGATCTCAAATCACCCAACAATCTTCCACAAATCAAAGTTTGCAAGGTCTCCTCTTCACCTCAAAGGTGGAACTCGAAAATATGGGAAGAGGGGAAGGGTTTGGGTGTTGGAGATAATTTGGTAAAGTAAATATGAGTGGATGGGGTGGGGTTGGGTATAAAGGTGAGTTTTTAAATTAAAATGCAATCCAAGGCAATTCCATGGTGTATAAAACACCCCAACATGATATTTTCAAAGCATTTACTCAAAATGCACCAAATATCAATTAACACATGATTCCTCATAAATTGTTAACCAATGCAAATAAATCATGCTTCCAATAATATTTACCCAACATGCACCACATGCACCCTGAAATGCAACCCCGGGTCACCCTATCCATATGACCATGCATTTTCCATAAGGTAAATAAATTCCAACACATAATCAATTACCACATAATTAATCATGTAAACACAATTAAAGCCAAATAGCAATTAACCATTTCGGGGATGTCACAGCACACTTGATGAAATATGTTAGCAACACAATAACAAGATTTGTTAACATCAAAACCAAGATTATTCGGGTTTCCAAAACCCAACAATCTCCCCCTTTTTGATGATCACAAAACTTGAATAAAAATATGAACATTAAAGCACAATGTTGCATAACAAGAAAAATTATATTTTTTAAACAACATATTTCTCCCCCTTTTTGTGTGAATCAAAAAGGAAGACAAATAAATTTACTCCCCCACAAGGATTGAGATTAAACTCTCCCCCTTAATTTTAAAAGGTTTGAAAATTTGAGCAAGTGAGGGGCAAAAAGGGTAGGCTAAAACAAATTAAAAAAAAATGCAATGCACATTAATTTTTGAACAAAAATAACCTCTTTTGATGATGCATGTAGCATACTTGGCAACAAATTTGAATTTCTTGACAAAACTCAACAATGTCCATTTCATCTTTCAGCGGTGGCAGCACATGAGTCAACTTTACAGAATAAACTGCTTTTCCTCGTGAATAATTAGGCTGCAAGACCTATACCGTTGCGATCCTCTATGAGTCTAGTTTGCAACGCAAAAAACGGTTCG
This sequence comes from Haberlea rhodopensis, assembly GCA_907163345.1. Taxonomy (NCBI): domain Eukaryota; kingdom Viridiplantae; phylum Streptophyta; class Magnoliopsida; order Lamiales; family Gesneriaceae; genus Haberlea; species Haberlea rhodopensis. The sequence continues at coordinate 4,074,376 of CAJQUN010000015.1, forward strand.
TCATTTGGACATCCGAGCAAGAAGTTATGCCAATTTTCCCAAAGTCGCTGCAAGCTGCCAGAAAACTAAAAATGCTTCGAAAATTGTTAGTTAAAATCACAAAATAAAAATTTTAAACTTAAAATGAGTTTAGATCATATTGAACGAAAATTAGAACATTTGAAATAGATATTAAAATTATTTTCGTGCACAATGAATGCAATGGAATTGATTTTTGTGCTAAAAATTTTCATACACCAAATTTTTAAAAAAAATATGCTATGAAAATATTTCATGCCCATGAGAAAACTTGAAAATGATTTTAAAAGATATCCGCAAACAAATCGGTTAAAATGCTTTCCAAGAACAACCCGCTCTGATACCACTTGTCAGGATATTCCGGGGGTGGGTTGCCATTCCACACCCGAGTTCAACCAACTTGAGCTTCAATAGCTCGTGTTCTTGAATTAATGCACCGAGAGATTATATCGAGTTCGATTACAAAATCGAGCGGAAGACACTCGACATAACCCGCTCTAAAACCGATTAAACATTTGAAAGGCATTTTAAAGATATGCAATTAAAGTAAATAAACAAGCATTTGTTTATGGAAGTTCGAAGGTGGTGTAATCCTTCTACGTCTCCCCTTCTTCCACCTCATGGAAGGATTCCACTAGAAGACTTTGATTTATACAATCCCGTTGTACAAACCCGATCCAGTTGGGAATTCCCCATCCAACTAGAACTCCTAGCAACTCAACTATGTATGTTCTTTAATGTCTCACATACAAAGACCTCTCATCGGTTGTGATAAATCATCAACCGTTACAATGATATTCACTCATCTATTAAGCTCTCAAATACAATGAATAGAGTGAATATATATGGCACAAATGATCTCTAACTAGATCTAATATAGCAATGTAAGTGGTGCCAAAGGTTTGGGGAGTGCTCTTCATTTAGCAACTTTTGTCTTTGAAGTTCCCCAATTGAATCCCAAGTGGGTTTGCTTTGGAAGGCTTGGATTGATCTTCAATCAGCTGTTATTGAGCTTCCAATCATGTATATATAGCCCCAAGTAATGATATATACGTTAGACACAAGAATATGCCCGTTGGAAAATGTTCTGCACTATTCCCGAGCTTGCAACGGTCATATTCTGGTTTCTGGGCTGTTTGTATTTCGGACCGGACTGGTCTGGTCTGCTGGTCTGGTTCAGTCTGGTCTGCTGGTCTGGTCTGCTGTTCTGTTTCAGTCTGGTCTGCTGGTTTGGTTCAGTCTGGTCTGCTGGTCTGATCTGGACAAATCAGTCTGATGCAAGACAAGCTTGATACAAAAACAGATTGATAAACTTGCTCTTCGATCTGTTGCTTGTAACTCTTCATTCTTTGATTTCTGGGCAAAGTGATCTATATGAAAGTTGTAGCCCTTTCTCTTAGCTTTCCACGGAATTAAGAATCGCTCGATTTCGAGTTCGTATGAGAGAGTTATGCTCGAAATACGAGGCAATGCTTCTGCTGTCTGTTTGCTGGATGCAGCAGCACATGGCGTGACTTGCAGAAGCGTTTTGGCCATCTTAACGTCCGATTCAGTCTTTTACTTCCAAAGATGACCTGTAGATCTTTGTCTTAGCTTTCCAACCCATACTGAATCGTTCCGTTCCGATAAGCGAGCTAAGAGTTATGCCCACCAGACTGATAGGAACTTGCTGAAACAGCTTGCTGTTTCTTCGCGGTTCAGCTCGATCTTGCAGGCGTCTTTTCTCCTTGATAACATTTGAACTAGCCGATCTGTTATGAAATATGACTTTTAGTATTTTGAGTTGGCTGTTCAATCTCTTTGGAAGCACGCCATTTCGATATTCGAGCTATTAGATATGATCGAAACAATCCGCTATGCCAGAATTCCAGTCTTGGTCCAGCTTGATATTTTCAAGCTACTTCTTTGTAATTCATTAAGCTCTTAATTATGATCTATGAACTGCACACTTGATGAAATATGTTAGCAACACAATAACAAGTTTTGTTAACATCAAAACCAAGATTATTCGGGTTTCCAAAACCCAACACAATACAAACCCAAACTCTACAAAAATACATTCAAAACGAAGGTAATTAAGAGGTGAAGAAGATTACCCAACGTTTTGTTCGCAAATCCAGCTCAAAATCGAGCTTGCTCCATTTTCTCCAAGAAAATGAGAGGACTAAGAGAAAAGGGGGAGGGGAGAGAGAAAATGGGTTTGGGGAGAAGTTTTACGGATATGTGTTTTTAGATATAAAGTGTGAATTGGTTGATAGCTTGGCATTTTATGCCTTAAAATTTTTAATATACCAACATGTATATTATACCCCTAATTCATGTTAACTCAAATAATTTTATCAACTACACAATTTAACACCCATTCTCATGATTAATTTATATAATCAACTGTACTTAGTTTATCTCAAAATCGAGTCTAAACACCATCCCATAATTATCTCATAATTACTAACATCAACTCATAATGCACATAATTATTTTTGAGTATTGCACTAATTCAAGCTCATAATTATCTTAACAATTTTCATGATTCATTTCAACCAATTAGGAGTTCAACAATTCTGCCTAAATCATAATATTCACTACACTCGATTTATCTTAAAATGAGTTCAAATGCAACAAAGATAATTAATCATAATTATCCCTTAACCATCCCATTAACTCAAGATAATTAGATTTCAGCCATCACAGTGTCGATATTCTAGAAGTGTCCAACACTGCACCGAATGATTTTTAGGAGTGTCTGTACATCATAACTTTCCGATATTTCCTAAAAGGGATGATCGATTGATATTTCTTGGGCTCCTTTCAAGAAAAAAAATGGCGGAAATGCATGAAGGTACCATGTGGGGAAACTTTGTTCAACTAAGTCCATAAATAAAACAACAGTGCACTGAAAGCTGGAGAGAGAAAATCTTTATTCAAAGAGGTCCCCTTTTTTAACATTCAAATCAACTAGGTATTTTTAAAATGCTATAATACCCCGGTGCTTTAGTTTTGGTGCAATTTAGTCCTTAGCCCTTATTTTCTTAATGAAACCCCATCCAGGCGAAAATGTTTTCAGAGCATATGCTTATTCTGGAAATATTATAATAATGTTTATGAATATTAGTATTATCCTAACGGAGGAGACTACCTCAAGAAATATGGATCCAAACGAATGTTCGAGATGCCACTCATACAAGTGGTACTTCCAGAAATTGGAAGAACTAAATCAAGAACATCTGGCCGAAGCTTAACGCTTCAACCAGAGGTGGAAAATTCTACGAGGAGAACCTATACTTCTCAAGAAGTAATGGAAATAATGAACTTAGAAGATATACACGATCTTGCCGAGTCTTTTATGGGACAAATCTCTTAAACTTAAAAGATGAACGTGAATTAAAGTCTCGAGTCATACGAGCCACCACCAGATCAAAACATGCAACACAGTGGAGACTTTACCACTGAAGCAGTTTTAGATCCCCAGTTGGAACAACGAATCGTTCCCAAATGCCAGAGATACATCAAACACCATGCGGGAAATCTCAGTTAGATTCGATACATCCATATAGACACATGCTCAACATAGATATTTTGGATTTCAAAAATCGAGAGGTACTGATCAATGAGTGGGCATCTGCCATGAGAATTGCAGCAATAACGCTTGACCTCAACAAAGAAGGGTTCCATAATATGAGCCTGGAAGGATCGGCCAAAATTGCTTAGGAACTCACTCCCGAAAACATCAAAGATGAAGTTTTTGCCGGAGATTCACTAAAGACAATTGTGGACATTATGGCAAAACTATTCAAGGTCCATTTCATAGGAGTTCGATACTTTGAAGGAATGGAGCAAGATAAGGCTAAAAAATACAAACAAGCCTTATACAATCTCGAGCTGCATGACATCTGTCATGTAGATGAATACATCAAGCTCTTCACAGAATACAGATGGAAGGCGAAGATCAACGACAAAGATGCATCTGATCTATTATTTCCCAAGATTCCGAGCCCATGGAGAGAAATGCAAATCCAGGAGTATACACAGGGAGAAACATAGATTGTGGCCAGGAGAATGTCATTTCTCAAAGTTAAACTTGCAGAGTGGTGCCATCAAGCAATACTCCAAAAGAATTACAAGAGATTAAGAGGAATAAACAAAACAGTTCCTCTTTGCTGTGTCGAGAACGACATCCCTACTGTCGTTCGAAGCTACCCCCAAAGGCGGAACCTAGAGATGTCAAACGGAGCGGACGACACGAGGAACGTCATGGGCACGGCACGACACGGAGCGGCACGACACAACCCGTTTTGCTACAGTGGCGTGCTGTGCCAAGAACGCCTCGGAACGTGGGTTGTGCCGAGCCAAGGAGTGCTAGCCCGTGGGCTGGCATGGGCACGACACGACACTGTAGTTGTTTTTTTATAAAATTATTTGGCGAAGATCGCCGAGTGGCAGTAGGTTACAGACGTGCTTGGCGATCGATCGCCACATAATTGGCGATCGATCACCGAGTGGTAGTAGGTTATACACGTGCTTGGCGATCGATCGCCACATAACCGGTGATCGATCGCCGAAGGCCCAACGGTAAAAAAAGTGTCGTTCAACGACTTTTATTTATTTATTTTTGGTTGTTATATATAGGTGTGTGTTGAGGAAACATTTTATCCACTCAATCTCTAAGCTCTATATACCTGAAATGCTACACTCTCAATGTGTTCACAAGAAGAAAGAAGTCCGTCTTACGTTTGTCAATACAAGCACAAACAACAAAACCAATACTCATATTTGGTAACTTTTATATTTGTTGCATTAGATAATTGTAGTCTATATACATAATGGCCGATTCATCTTGTAATGTGAATTATGATGATGAAATTGATCAAATTCAAGAAAATGAAGAAAGCACACCAAATATTCAATCATCAACTAGAAGAACTTCAAAACAAAAGAACTAGTAATGCATGGCAACTATTCGATATAGAAAATGTTGAGGGAAAGGGATCAAGAGCAGTTTGTACAAAATGTAAAAAGATTATGCATATTCTTCTTCTGGTGGTACATGTCATTTACTAAGACACATGGCTAAACATGAAAGATAACCAACTGATGGTAACCAAACTACTAATTCACAATTCGTTACTGGTAGTAGTAGTTCAAGTTTAGGTATTTTCACTTATAATGTTGAAAGAGATATGAGAGAATTAGCTAATACATAGTATGGACGGAGAAACCTTTTTCAATGGGGGCGGATGCGAAATTCACTAGTTATATTCATTTAGGTTTGCAACCTCAACATAAGCGATTTTCAAGGAATACTATTAAATCGGATGCATTCACAATTTTTAATGAATATAAAGCAAATTTAATTACGTATTTAGGTAATATTTTTCGAAAGTAGCACTAACAAGTGATATTTGGACAACTTATCTTTGCAATACATCATATCTATATGTTACAGGACATTGGATTGACAATAACTAGGTGTTACATAAAAAAAAGTTAGGTTTCACAAAACATTAATTGGTCTCATACAGATGGAGTTATTTCTAATGACATTATGCAAGTTACTAATGAATATAATATTATAATAAAATCTTCTCTATTTCATTTTATAATGCAACTAATAATACCGCTGCAATTACTATATTAAAAACTTATTTGAAACCAATTTTAATTGGTGATCTTTTTCATATTCGTTGTGCATGTTATATTTTAAATTTGTGTATGGAAGATGGATTGAAACCACTTGAGCTTCATTTAGAAAAAATAAAGACTACATTTAAATTTCTTAATGGTTCAGTTGCTAGAAAACAAGACTTCAAAAGTTTATGCATTTCTCATGATATGAATTATAAAGATTTTCCTTATGATGTTCCTAATAGGTGGAATTCCACATATTAAATGTTGCAAGCATGTTTACCTTATAGAAATGTGATCACTTTATTTTTTAATGAAAGGATGGCCGAACATTTTCATATTGATGAAACTGATTGATAAATTGCTTCTAATATTCATAATTTTTTTAGAACCTTTTTATGATGCTACAAATTTTATTTTCGGGATGTTATTATCCAACTTTTTCAATATTTTTGAATAAAATTTATGAAATTAGTGAATGTTTTGCATTACATAGATCTGATCCGTTTTTTACAGGTATTGTTGAACCAATGTAGTATAAATTTAAAAAATATTGGAAAACTATTCCTATGTTGAATTGATTGACATCAATTCTGGATCCTGAATTAAAATTATATAGTGTAGAAATTATAATAGAATCTTATTCCACCAACATGGCTTATAAAAATGTTAATATTAATCAAGAGAAAGAACACATTAATAAATGTTTGTTTGCTTTGTTTTCTTTATATGATTCATTACATATCTCTATATCAATTCCAGTAAGAGAAAGTGGTAGTAGTTGTGCTAGTAGTAGTAAGGGCTTTGTGTGGACAATGTTAAGAATAAGATAGGACACTACCTCCGCTTCTTTCAGTTCTAGTTCTAATACATCTTCATTTACTGAGCTTCAGTTATATCTAAACCAAGTCAAAAATTTCAGTGAACAAGAACTAGAAACTTTTGATGTTTTGGCATAGTGGAAAGACAATGCTAGACTTTGGCCAGTACTTTCCATAATGGCACGTGATCTACTAACTCCTCCAATATCCACACTTCCATCAGAGTCTTGTTTTAGTGCATGTGGAAGAGTCATTGATGAAAAAAGAAGTAGAATGAAACCAAACACTGTGGAGATGTGTATTCTTTTAAAAGATTTGTTGGATGTTGATAGCCGCTTACAAGGTTTGGGAGGACATGATGTTTCTTCGGATGAAAATGAAGAAAACTATAATAATTTTTTAAACTCTTTTGTAATTTCTGATTTTGTTTTGTCCAATGTAATTTGTAGTTTTTCAATTCGTAGTTAATAAATTTTATTTTGCAAGTATATTGTGTCAATCTATATTTTATTAAACTATTATTATATTTAAATAATTAAAATTAATAAAAAAAAATTAAAAAATTTATTTGGGCCATGCCAGTACGGCACGTCCCATAGGTGTCGGGCCTGGCGAAAACAAAGACGAGCCGTGCCAGGCACGGCCTGTCTCTGTTGTGGGCCATGCCGGGCGGCACGAATTACCGGGCGGTCTTCATGGAGACCTAGAAAGTTCTGGTCAAAGCAGAAAGCCCGAATTACAGATCAGGGCATAGATAAGGACCAACCAGGAGTAGAACCTCGTCAACATGTTCTAATCAAGCAAGTACTAGGAGATCACCAACAACGAGAACTTTTGGACAAACTCATACTAGAGCAAATGAAAGTTTTAAAGATTGTAACGGCCGGAAGTGCGGAGCATACCAAAGAGTTCGAAGATGCTATTTTTATCTAGGATTTGGTGTAGGTGTATCAATTTGAGGATATCCCCTCAGATGAAAGTATCTATGAAGATGAGATCTATTCTGATGATGAAGGTGAATGCAGCTCAGAATCATACTGAAGGAGAGCTCATTCAACACATGTTTAGAGAGGATGCATAAGGTTTTCTCTCTCACATTACAGTTTCTCATACAACTCTTATGAGGATCATGAAAGAAGAGCCAAAACTTCAAATGTATGAATGATTTACAATTGAAGCATTGGAAAAAGCCTTGGATATGATAGGTCTGCAAAGCAGAAATCATCACATCATCCACAAGGTTAAAACACGCAAATTTATTCCGATGGAATTCACGGGAAACCAAATTGAGATGCAGTTACTCCTCTACAGAGAAATCTAGTAGATTAAGAACACTGTTAAAATAGAAGTTGCTAATACACTCTCATGGATTCAAATCGGAGCTATTAGAGTTATCATCAAAGCAACTTCAAGGAAGGAATTGATTTGCCACTCAACCTGGTGATCTTTGACAAGAGAATCCCGAACTTCAAAGATTCTTGTTTGGGAGCAGTAGCAGAAAATCTGTATGCAGGAAAGATGGCTTTCAATATCTATCCAAGAATTGCATACAATTTGGGAGATCGAGATTTCAACAAGGTTCTTACCCTTCTTAAGATTTTAAAAGAAATGATTTGATGAAAGAAGTGAATAAACCTGACTTGATCACCTACAAGGTGTCAAATGCAATATCAAATACTCATCATTCAGAAGTATTCTTGAGAAATGAATTCATCTAAGTTCCCATAATCTTCGAAGAATTCGAGAAAGCAGTATTGCCGTATATTATTGATACACCGACAATAGGATAAATCGACATGAAGATACATGACCAACCTGTTTTGAACAGAAGCAGGAGCCTTATGATCGAGCCCAGAAGAATGTCTTTTCAACAGGATAGATTAATAAGCAACTATCCTTGGGAAAAACAGAAAGCCGTCTCGAGCAGAGTTCAAAAAACCCCTCATGTATTCAAAACAACAGGAGTACTAAAGCTCTCTGAAGACTGGCGAGAAGTTGAGATAATTACCGACATTACCGAGAATGATAATATATATCCTTGTGATGTCTTATATTATATGCAGCAACCTACAGTTGACAGGTATCAAGGAAACCTTAAAATTGGTAAAATTAATCGAAAAAATTGCAGGAACTGCCCGCAGGACCAGAACAACTTATTCTTGGGATTGAGTTTCTCGAGGAACACAAACCTTAGAAAAGATTGCAGGATGGAATGAAATTCACGGTGGATGGGAAAAGATACACAATCCGATGACCACCAGTCCAATCTCAATATACATCTCAGTCGGGATGTTATACGAGAAATATCGTGCAGAATATTTTGCAGCTTATATTGATTCAGGAGCTGTAATATGTACTGCCAGACGAGACATCTTCCCCAAAGAAGTTGGTGAGAAATTACCAGCTATTGCCAGGCGAGACTTTTCCAAGCGGATTCTTATTCTTAATGAAGGAGTCCATGAAGCAAAAATAATAATCGGCGGAGCAGACGGTACCCCTTGGTACAAAGTCAAGACTCCACCTATATATTTCCATGATACATGAGCTGAAATGCTGCTATGAAATAATTTCCTACAGACATTCAAGCGGTTCACACAGGAGAACAAGACAAGGAGGCTTATTTTCACATCCCTTTGTGATCATAAGATCATTGTCCAGAGACTAAGGGAGACATTTCACGAAAAATTCACCATTAGTTTTCACAGCAAGCGTGGTGATGATGAAGGAAAACTTCGACACCCAAAGATGAAGGATCATCGGAAATTTGGTGAAGCAATTTTCAGCTACGACAACAAGATCCCAGTAAAAAGAAATCTCACACTTTTGATGGGGTAAAAGTTATGTTTTTCAGAGAACAGTGTGACGAAGAAGTTACTCCAGTACCCTGTTATTACTAAAGAAGACATTATATGACAAGGTTCCACAACCTGAAGCTACATTCGAAGAGCATATTACTCTAGAAGAAGTGAAAATGAAGATTCATAGGAACTATAATGAAGATCATCTGGCATGATGGGACAAAAACGAGCTCAAAGCATATTTAAAAGTGAAAGCTGGAAAAGAATACGAGTTTGTGAGATACAAACCAATCATCATGAACCAAGAGGATCGGAAGGACATGCAGATAATACTTAAGGAACATCTTGACCTTAAGTTAATCTCAGCAGGAGTTTCTCCATGCAGACGTCCAGGATTTCTTGTTCGAAACCATGGAGAAATAAAAGGAGGAAAATCAAGATTGGTGATCAATTACAAAGGGATCAACAACATCTTGGAATTCGACTGATACTACATCCCTAGTAGAGAACATTAGATGAATTGTATCAAAAATGACAAAGTGTTTTCTAAGTTTGATTGTAAATATGAATTGTACAAGATTAAGATGGAGGAAGTCAGCAAGAAGTTCATAGCATACTCCATACCACAAGGACATCATATCTGAATTGCTATGCCAATGAGTCTAGCAAATGCTCTCCAGATATATCAGAGAAAGATGGATAATCTCTTCAAATATTATTTCAGTTTCATGGTCGTGTACATTGACGATATTCTCATCGCCTCAAAGAACATCTTAAACATTTGGATATCTTCTTGAATGTTTGTCACAATGAAGTATTAGTGCTCTTCGAAAGGAATACAGTAATTGCTACAAGACAGATCGAGTTTCTTGGGATCGAGATCGATGAGTATGGAATCATCTTGCAGAGTAGCATTGTTGAAAATGTGCAAGGATATCCAGATGATATCAAGGATTTGAAACAGCTTCAAAGTTTCTTGGAGTTGTTAATTTTGCTGGTATGTTCATCACCAATCTGGCACAACACAGGAGGGTATTCGTCCATTACTCAAGAAAGATGTTGAGTTAGTGGAATGAAGTACATCAACAAGCTGTCAAACAGCTTAAAGAGGATTGCAGGCAACTTCCAATGCTTGCAATTCCAAACAACGAGGATGAACTGGTATTATACATGGATGCTAGTGATCATTGGTGGGTAACAGTTCTTATAAAGGCCACATCAAACAGAGAAGTGCCATGCAGATATTGTAACGGTCTATTTTTAGACAACGAAGCTATCCAATGGCATATCAACGAGAAGGAGTTCTTTGCAGTCAGAAATGCGTTTAAAAATTGGCAATTATTCTTGCTGACTAAGAAATTTATCCTTAAAATTGATAATTCGAGTGTTAAGTCTTTTCTTAAAAATAAAATGAATCAAAATCAGAGAAGGCTATACTTTTAAGATGTCAAGCTGAAAGCCAATATTATGATTATAATATTGTACTTGTGAAGTCTAATGAGAATATTCTTGCAGATTTCTTGACACGAGATGGAGGTACACGATGCTGATGATACCGTCAAGTGGCTGAGGCATCTCAGGGAGAACCTGAAGATCCTTGATCAAGAATTTGGGACTCTTTGTCTCAATGCAGAAGTCGTAGGACGACATCAAAGAGCATATCGGGAATCAGTTTCAAGTCATATACGAGCATGCTTTCAGGTCCAAGAATGTTTGTTCGAAGTCCTGAAGAGGCCTATCTCCAGGACGCATATTCAACGGTGCAAAAATGAGTGTTAGAGAACGGGGAAACAAAAAGGGAAAAATTTAAACAACGAATTTATAAATCGAATTGAAGCCTTAGACAAAAAATATCTTTCTTTGAATATACACGAAACAAGGACTCGATTGTGTAATAATGATTCTACAAAAGAATACTTATCCAAAGGGTATGATCCCGCTATAAAGACTCGCCCTTTCGTCTTTGACATTTTGGGCAGAGGAAAGAAAGTCGTTATCAGCCTGGTGATAGAATAGAATCCACTGCTCTCGGTAAGCCGATGATTGAACTCTATCTTTTGCTTTCAAGTGTGGTATGAGATGAGACTTCGAGCCTTCTTTTTGGTTTAGAAGAAAACAACCAGCAACTAGTACATAGATAGTACTAGTCAAAGCATATACGCGAGAGGATTTGGATTTGCACCCTGATGAGGTGCTCAATGTCTAGGGGCGGGCTCTTCCCATCCAAGAGATTGAGTGATTTCAGGAAGAAAATCCAGGTCTTGCATTGGCATAGGGTTCTCCTTCCTCTTCGAGGCAGGAAAATGCCAACTATGGTGCGAGTACATACCAAACTGCTCAAATCATGCGGAAACTACCAATATGAGCCGGAACCCAGCTTCTGTTTTGAAACCCCAACCGGTAACAAAACAAGCAAGCCCGCTTCGGTAGTGGTAGTAGCTTCAAAGGAATTGGTAGTATATCTTGAATAGGAAAGATACGGAATAATATGAGTCAATCTTTCTTCTTCAATTTGGAGTTAGAGGGAAAGAGAACTCCCAAGCCAAGGCATGATATGTTCTATTATCTAATTCTTGACTCATATACGATCATGTTCTACATCTTAGCGCTGAACTAATGAATAGAGATTGAGCTTCACTTCGCGAGTCGGGATGCAGTCACAGACTTAGATTCTGATGAGGAGACTCCCCCCCCCCACCCCCCCCCCCCCCCCCCAAAAAAAAAGTAAAAGAGAGTCAGTCTTTCACTTTTTTTTTTTTACCTCTTGATCCCGAGAAGAAGCTCCGGCATCCAAATCAAAAGAAAAGGAAGGAGCTTTCCCTGTTCAAGAAGCTGATTAAATAGCAACTGCTTTTACTTAACAATTTTTTCTTGACTTACTTCCGGGCTAAGCCACAACCTCACCTCTTCGATGCGGGGTTCGCGCCCTCGATAAGCCGTTCCTCCAGCTTTCTTCATTTCTCCGTTGATGGATCAGCTGATGGATCGTTGACGGTACCGCTTGCTTGCTGACTACTCAAACGGCTCGAAAGCCCCATTTCACTAATCAAAGTCATAACATAAGTCCTCATCACCAACTTTGTAGTAAACAAAAAAACTTCTTTTATCCCTTGTTCTAGGCGTTTTGTTAGCTCGATTCCTCAAGCTAGTAAGTAGCTGCCCTTGAGCCTGAGGTTATCTTCTTCTTTTTTTCATTACAGAAAAAAGAGTCTAGGTAAGTACAATACTAATAAAAAAATGAAAAAAAATACTACTCAATTCAAATAGAACGAAAATAAAGGAGCAATCGATCGCCATATCTCGCCGAGCGATCGTGGCCCGTCCAGAAACTTTTGGCGATCGATCGCCATATCTCGCCGATCGATCACGGATGTTCAGATTTTGAAAAATAAGAGGCATAATGTTATGGCGATTGATCGCCACTTATTGCCGATCGATCGCCGAACCCGAAATTATCGAGATTTTGTTTCCTTCTTGGTTATTTTGTGTCCAAGCTTTGCAAAACTCCTCCACTAATATATATAGCATGTCTTGGACAAAAATAAAGACTTTTGATCAGATTTTAACCATACAACGAAGCCTCCACACCCTCTCCATCAACTACCATTATTCATAAATCGACATACAATATTGAGTGTTAAATAAGTGCATGATCATTGCCTTGTTGCATCTTAGTATTAGACTTGTTATAACCGGACCAAGGTATAACAAGTGCATTAGAAAAACTCGTTACGTTAGAACGTTTGAATTTAATTCTTAACTATAGGCGAATTCTGGGGATTGCATGGGTGAACCAAAAGTCTTGATAATTATCTCTACTGATTATATTTTCTTTAGTACTTGTTAGGTTGAATTTCGTGTCATTAGTCAATTTAGTTAATTAATCATAACCAATTTTCGTAGGCTAAATATAGTAAAACTAGTTGAATTTGGTACTTATTTCCTAGTCATCGTGGGTTCGACACTCATACTTTTCATCTCATTATACTAAAACTTAACAGTGCACTTGCGGTATAAATCGCTACACTAAAAATTTACTGTTTAAAATAATAGCGATCAGGGCTCATCTAACCCGGAGAGAAGTGATTCACATACCCCTGTCATGAGTGCTGCAGATGATGCATTCCTTGAGGATGTACACGCTATAACGAATGTTGAAGGCCAGATGAAACCACTTGAACCTTCAAGTCAACCCATCACCTTTGAGGTAAAAGAGGGAGAGTTGAACCTTAGGCCAATGATCGGCAATTCTAGGGTTCAAACTAACGAAGATTTTGTTTCTTCTCCTATGCAGGAATATCAACGCACTTGGGAGAAACTAATGACCAGATGGGTTATCAACCCAGAAAAAATAATTGTTGATATCTTTGAAAAGTATCCGAGAGTTTGGATGAAACCAGGAAGCCATCCAAACGATGTACAAGAATGGTATAATTTCGGAGCTCTTGGTTTGATTTATACTGTTGCATCATCTTTCTCTGAAATCTCAAAGTTATCAAAGTGGATCACATAAGCAGTTCACGAGACATGGCAAATAACCCACATTTGTCCCGATGAGATATCTTGGAGTTGTATTTTTTCACTGCAACTCCTGAACCAGCAAAGAAGAGCTTTATTGAAGTATCAGATTTCATAAAACTCAGACGACCAGACGGGAATACCCTGAAAAATATCAAAACGGTGTTACCAGAAAATACACCAGTTTTAGTTGGGGCAATCACAAAAGACGAAGCTTCAACCAGACGAGCATAGAGTCTTTGGGTTTGTCTAACATAAATGGACAAAGTCAAATACTCATTCAAGTTCTTTCCGAATTCAGCAATTATCCAGCCAATTGCTGAATTCCATGATAGAAACAACAACAGGATTTGCTGAAGAACTCTTTGAAACAAAAAGGAGGATTCTTTGGGAAAACAAGATTCCGGCAAGTAAAGAAACTTATCGGAAATTCTGCAACATGACACATATTGGCCGATGGAAAAAGCGGATCTGCCAGGCATGCCCGGAGCAGAAAGAACCAGAATTCGGGAAAGGATTCCGATCCAAACCCGACAGGAAAGGACAAAGAACCTGTTGACAAAAGAGCAAGTTTTCACAGAGCTCGGGGTCCACACAAACCAATAATGTAAAGATTCTCCGACAAAAGGAGACGAGTGTACCATTAAAGTTAGTGCAATTACTGTTCAACGCACTCAGACGCAATAATTGCGCACTCACGAGAAAAGTTTGTTATAAAAAGACAAAAGGTACTAGCACCCACAAGAAAGTTATGGCGCACTCAGACAAAGGCATCAGACCACTTTAAAGTTCAGGCGCACTCACGGGCGTACTCAACCTTATTCAAGATTTGGAATCCACAGCGGATTCATGCCTATATAAGGCCACTCATCCAGCAAGCTAAGGACATCGACTATTCTCCATTGTTTTCTGATAAATAAAAATTCAAGTATTGTAATAGTTTGTTCTGTAATATTTTCCGGTTCATGTATTTTCGTTTCAAGCCTTATCATATGATATGCTATACAAGTTATTCTCATCTCTAAATGAGAAGTACTGATGTAATAAATGTTTATATGTATTTCCAGAATAAAAGAAAGGCTTTTGCCCCATCTATCTTACGAATTTCTTTAAACACTCAATATATGATGTTATAATCTACGCCCTAAGGTAGAAAATGAATTAGGGCTGTGATGTGCGGTTTCTGAAGGAATCACATAACTTGTAGACTAACTTCTCCCGAAGGATTGAAGTTGGGTGGTGATGAGTCATTCGTAAAACAGTATAGGGGTTGTCATTTTCCGACTGATGGATTCGCAACCCATCTCACTCGGTGCCATTACGGTCAAAATGGTATAAATATGGTTATCAAGTGTTTATTGTAGTTCGGAAGCATGATGTGCCTGAATCGATTTTAATTGGGAAGGTTCATTAGTTGAAAATGTGGTTGTGGTGTTGTTTGCAAAATTCCTAAACCATAAGGGATATTTTTGTCTTTCTGCATACATGTGGATAGAGGTGTCAAACGGGCCGTGCCGTGCCGGCACTGCCCGTTTAATCGTGCCGGCACGGCACTATTCGTGCCGTGCCGTGCCGGCACGTTTCGAAAATGGGCCGTGCCGTGCCGGCCCATTTCCACAAGGGGCCGGGCCCGGCACGGCCCCTACGTGCCGTGCCGTGCCGGCACGGCCCATTTCAAGTTTTTTTATTTTTTTTTATTTTTTGGTGTAGCGATCGATCGCTGTCTAACTGGCGATCGATCGCCACCTATGACCTAACTGGGCGATCGATCGCCAGTTAGGTGGCGATCGATCGCTACCAGTTTTTAAAAAAAAAAAAAATTTTTTTTACTATTCGTGCCGTGCCGTGCCGGCCCACGGGCCGGCACCCTATGGCCCGGCACGGCCCATGCTACAGTGCCGTGCCGTGCCGGCACGGCCCGTTTGCAAAACGTGCCGTGCCGTGCCGTGCCGCTCCGTGACGTGCCGTGCCTCGTGCCGTCCGCTCCGTTTGACATCTCTACATGTGGACCTAAGTGAACTCATGTTTTTTTAGTGGACTAGAAGGAACAAACTTTCTCCAAATGGTACCGGCCTGAAATAAAAAAAAAAAAAAGTCGATATATTTAGGACCACGACAAATCGAACATATCTTAAAATAAACAGAAGGCCGCCATTATTTCTGTAAATTGAACTCATCCAATCCATTTGCGGGACAACTTTTTTTTGGCAAAGAAGAACCGAATGATTTAACTAAAAATTACTCGCATTACAGAATAAAGAATATTCTGTTTTCTCTTATTTTATTTTAATTGAGTGAAATATTTAAAAATTCGAATGGGAAGAGTGACGGGATTAACTATTATATAGTGATCAGATGGATAGTGGATTAGGTGTGTAGAGGTGATTATATTGACATTAATCTATATTCTATGGAAAATTAGAACTGATTTATTCGTAGGATAACTTTAATACGATTTTTGATATCTAGTTTGAATAATAACAAATGAACCTCTATATAATAGATGTTTTAGCCTTTAGTTTGTAATTGATGGATTACATATTATAACTATCTCTTCTATAATTTATCATAAAAATATATAACCCTATTATTTAGATAGTTATACCAATTGTGCCTGGAATATATATATATATATATATATATATATAAATATTTATGAATAATCTTAATCTATTGAATGGAGGAGACTCAAAATCGAACCACGGAAATTTGGTGACTCTCGATGGACAATTATCTGGCGACAATATGTTTATATTTCTATAAAAATAAATGGAAATAAGTCCAAGCATAGTTGTACGGAAATGGTGTTATTACGACTAAATCTGACTCGCCCAAAAATCTGAGCTTTGATCCACAAGAAAGAACTCAAAAGTGGTATTTTCCATGCATTTTCATCCCCCCACACATCCACCTCCACCTCACCAAATAAAAGTCTTCAAATCTTGATAAACAACGAAAACCATTTGGAGAAGAAGTATTTTCAGGTAATTTATACAGAGAAAGGCACCATCTACGGTGAGTCGATGCAGAATGGCGGCGCTTCTGAGCCCCTCTCATCTTGCGGTGCAAGATTTTCTATCTGGGTCTTCGCCGGCGGGGAATTTCTGTCATGGGTTTGTCGGGACAGTGAGTTCTCAGCTTCCAGAGGTTTCGGAAAGAGGTGGCTGCGCAGTGCACGTGGCAGTGGGGAAGTCGGTGGAGAAGGCTGTTGCTTTGCTACAATGGAGTTTTAGTATGTTTCAGGGACAAGAAATTTGTATTCTTCACGTTCACAGACCTTCTCCTCTAATTCCAACTCTCCGTAAGTTTCGTCCTTCCCCTCAATTTTAGTGGTGGAATTAGAATTTGATTTGTGACACTGAAACTTTCGTGTATATTACCTTCCTAAAACAAAGATTAATGGTGTTATATTCAGTTGGGGTCAACTGATATATATTTTTAACTAGTTTCAATTTATCATAACCATAGCATAAACATGATCTTGCCAACCAGCATTAGAAGAACAGTATATACCTCTAGTGGTAGTTAGGCATCCAGACAAATTGAATCCAGCTGAATATTTTTCATTTTTCATATTCAAGTTCAAGTTCAAGTTGAAGTTGAAGTTCAAGTTGAAGTTCAAGTTCGAATCCTTTTAGTATATACCTCTAGTGGTAAATAGGATTGAATTCGACTCAAAAGATGTTTAAAAATGTTCGAGTTCATTTTCAGTTCGATAATTCTAAATATAATTCGGCTTTATTCGCTTACACCATGGTAACTGTTCAAGTAATTCTTTGACCACGTTTCATTTTGGGAAAGATCAAGTCTATATTTTCTTCCATATGGATTTTTCTAACTAATAATTCCTTATTTGTTGATCTCTAAAATTTAATGTAAAACTTTATCCGTTAATATCCCAAGTCCTTGCTGTATTGTCTTGTGGAGTATCTGAGAGACAAAACTGTCGGTGTAGTTCATGTGTAACCATATAATGCGGATTACCCAGAATTCAAGATTTATTCATCTTTACTTGGCATTTCTATTTGTGACATATTATGTGGTATGCCGCTAAATTCTGTCGCACAGTGGGAAAGTTGCCTGCGAGTCAAGCAAATCCTGAAACAGTGGATGCATTTAGAAATGAGGAGAGGCAAGAAAAAACGAAGCTGTTGTCAAATTACTTGATGATATGCAGCAGATCAAGGGTATATTTCATTAAATATTTTTATAGTTGCGTGATTACAAACTACTACCTAGCACCTCGTGTTTCAAAAAATTATAAAGTTTATACATTTCATCATCTTGGTATCAAGTGCCTCTTGTGGTAAAAGTAAATTATTCCATTTCACGGTAATTGCTGAGATGTGTTACTGTATTGCAGGTTAAAGCAAGTGTTATCACAATTGAAGCTGATGAGGTTCAGAAGGGAATTGTAGATTTAGTTATTCGTCATGCTATTAAAAAGCTTGTTATTGGATCCATTCCTGAGTATGCAATTCACTACACTCCTTAGTTTCTTTCGGTTTACCTCCTAGCCCTTAATATGCTGATTGTTTCTATTTCATAGGAAAACTTATTTGCACTAAAACCTGAAAAATTTTAGTAGGAGGGGCAGAACTATATTTTTGTGTAATATAACATATGAAACTTTATATGCTTATAGGAAATTTAAGAGGGAGTAGGGGCAACCGCATGTGCCTACCCTCTTCTAGTTCCACCGCTGTTGAAAAATGCTTGTACCTGTTTTGAATAAAGATATAAAGAAACAGTTCTTTTCCAAGTATCAGCTTTACTAAATTGCTTGCAGTTACATAAAATGGAAAAAGAGATCTCGAAAGGCAAGTCATGCTGCAAAACACGTTCCTTCTTATTGTGAGATGTGGTTCGTGAACAAAGGAAAACTGATTTGCACTAGGAAAGCTTCTGAAAGCTCAAGTTCCACCCTGCCGAATTGTGACAGGAATGAGGTGGCCTTTTGCACCATATTTTTTCCAATTTTTGTTTTACGGTATGTTTTCAATTTAATCCAACTTGGGCAAAAATATTGTGTACAGGCTGAGACGTCTACAGCTTGCATGAATGCATCGACCGGTTTACTTTTTGTTGAAAACTTGTGGGATCCAGTCTATTCCAAAAGTGCATCTTCTTCAAGAAACATTAGCTCTTTCTCTGGATGCACCACTTCTGATGAACCTGCATATTCTGTTTCAAGAGCTAAGTCTGTGGAAGAGAGGTGTTTTGAGCTTGCGGAATTAAAAATGGAAGTTAATGAGCTGAGAGATGAAGCAAATCTTGAGCTCGTACAGAGCAAGAAATTGGGAGCTGAAGCAATTGAAGGGATTAGTAAGGTAATATTCTTTTCTGTAATCATTTTGGTTCATCGAGCATCTTGCCTTTGAGGGCGACACCACAAGCTTTGAAAGCGACGTTTGTAAATGTCAAACTAAACGTTGAGAGTGAAGGGCTTTGTGATTTTTTCTTGCAAAGTTCTGTTGACTTGAAAAAGGGGCGGCGAATGGTCGTGATATTAATGTGGTTTTAAATGTATATCTGCTCATCTGAATAGGTGAAGGCATTGGAAGCTGCTCATTCTGGTGAAGTTAAACTTCGAGCAGATTCTGAGGATGCACTTAGACTTACGATACAAGAAGAAGAAAAGTTGTTACGAGAAAGAGATGAAACGAGTTGCCAATTGCAGAAGACGATGCAGGATATATCTCTTTTGGATAGTCGTCCTAGGGAAACGAATCTTAGATGTGAAGAAGTTTCTGGAGAGTTGAAGCTTATGCAGACTACCATTGCTTCACTACGGCAGGAGAAGCAAAAACTTAAGAGACAGAAGAATGAGGAAATGAAAATTGTTGATAGATGGAGTGGAGACAAACAAAATGACGACTCAAACGAGAGAATACTTACCGCATTTACGGCAGATACTTCTGGATTACCCGAATTTTCATTATCTGATCTTGAGACTGCTACCTGTAATTTCTCCGAGAGTTTCCGTATTGGGAAGGGAAGTTATGGCACAGTGTACAAAGGGGAACTGGTGGATAAGACAGTTGCTGTAAAGAAGTTGTATTCCTATAATATGCAGAGGCAGTCGGAGTTCCACAAAATAGTAAATACTCTCTCTTCTCAGACTTACCGATTTTCGATCTTAATCACTTCACGATAATTTTGACCTGTGACAAATCAACTAATAATATGCAATTACTTTTACGATATTAAGATTAAGATTAACATGTATCCTTGATATGATTTAATTGTGGTGATACCACAGAAACTAAGAGAGATCAATGGAGTAATAACCATTTAAGATTACTTCATGTATTTAGGCCTAAATGGCCGAACCACCTAAACTCTAGGCTGTGCTGCCTTCTACTATTAAGAATTCAACACTAACAATATTTTTGTTTGGGAATGAAGGCACAAGTTATCGCTAAAATAAGCAATTCTCAACTGGTTGACTTGATCGGAGTATGTCCGGGATCCCTGTTTCTTGTCTACGAGTATTTACCGGGTGGTAGCCTCAAGAATCACCTTCTTAACAATAACATTTGCCACCTTAACTGGAAAGTCAGAACAAGAATGGTTGCTGATATTGCAACGGGTCTTCTATTCTTACACTCATTCGAACCAGAAAAGATCATACACGGAAACTTGAATCCCGGGAATATCCTCCTCAATTCCGAGTACAGGTGCAAAATAAGTGACTATGGAGATCATATGCTAGTAGCAAGTCAAACTCTTCGCTGCCCAAGTTTTCGACATTGTACTGGATCGAGCTGTGATTTTGGATACACAGATCCTGAATTTCATAGAACTGGAATGCTTACCCATAAGTCTGATATATATTCATTCGGTTTAATCATACTTCAGCTAGTCACTGGAAAAATGTTGGGAGGATTAGTTGCGCAGGTGCGCAGGGCAGTATCCGATGGGAAAGTGGCATCAATCTTGGATTTATCTGCAGGTGATTGGTGTGGTTATGTGGCCAGGAGGTTGGTGGAGTTGGGACTGCAATGCTGCGGATCCAGTGGTAGGGATAGACCAGAGATGACTCCAACTCTTGTCGAGGAGTTGGGACGGTTTGATCTCTTGGAAGAGCGAACCATACCATCTCTTTTCTTATGCCCGATTCTTCAGGTAGGTAAAAAAAAAAATCACAAATAGTTAATCATTCAAATCAGATCAACTAAAAGATATACTTTAATAGTTTTTTGAGTTTTTACCTGGACCATTCTTGATCCATTCTAAAGTTATATTGGTTGGTTTTCTTTCAGGAAATAATGCAGGACCCTCAGGTAGCAGCGGATGGGTTCACATACGAGGGAGACGCCTTGCGTGGATGGTTGGGTAACGGGCATGAGACATCTCCGATGACCAATTTGAAGTTAAGCCACTTAAATCTAACTCCCAACTATGCGCTGAAGCTTGCTATTCAGGATTGGCTTCGAAAATCTTGAAATCAACTTCTATGTATCCATCTAACCTTGTAAATGTTATGGTAACTAAGTTGGTTAAAATTGATTACTTATGCAACTAAATGAAAGATATCAAAGTGGAGATTTTGTTATACTTTTATTTGCTGCAATACATGTTTCATTTGGTTAATTACTTTTTGTTTGGATCAAGGATTTAAAATTGAGGAAATGATTTTCTGATGCAGGGTTTGACCCCCCATTAAAAGTGAAACGCCGAGCAAGATTCATTCATTTATTTTAGTTAGGGGATGCTAAGAAAACATGGGGTTCCAACTCAAAACTAATTGGCAATAACCTATATACATATATGCTCCGTATAATAATGTAAGAGGGTCTGATGATATCATTTAACTTCATTTTTGGTGAAGCTTTTTTCAAAAACCCAAAAATACCCTATTCCACACTTTTATTGAAACTTTTTTTTATTATTATTATTTTACACATGTTTATTGGTCGTCCCCATTTTTCTCAACTCTACTTTTCCCTCTTAACTACTCCACTCTTTGTTGAAACCGCCAACGAAAATTTTATGC
This sequence comes from Haberlea rhodopensis, assembly GCA_907163345.1. Taxonomy (NCBI): domain Eukaryota; kingdom Viridiplantae; phylum Streptophyta; class Magnoliopsida; order Lamiales; family Gesneriaceae; genus Haberlea; species Haberlea rhodopensis. Next base: position 4,096,152 of record CAJQUN010000015.1, read on the forward strand.
CTTACACCATCACGTTTGTTTCATCTCCACTATTTTAAATTTTAAATCTGGAACAAGATTTCTTTTGGGTTATGAAAAATCGAATGAGGTTATACACGCAACGCGTGTGCGTCGCTGTTAGTATATATAATATGTGAGGACATTAGTGGTCCGACCATTTCAGGCCAATGTCTAATTACAATCATGTTTCTGCCAATCTAGAATATTACCATCACACCGACCATATATGTGCCCACCAATTTACGTATAATCTTCCCAATTTATAAATTACCATCACATCTACCATACAAATTATCATATTACTCTAAATTTTTTATTAAAATCCAAAAAGAAATTAAATATAAAAATAATGTATAATCATTTCATAATTTAAATCTAAAAAAACTAAAACCAAAATAAAAGCACATCATTTAACAAAAAAAAATTTGTATATATGCACGTAACGCATGCAGAAGATGACTGGTATCTTATAAAGAACAAACATAACTTGTAAATTTCAAATATGAAACAACTCCTTTGATACCATGTTAAGAATACATAGGGTTCTAACTCAAACCAATTGATCATGAGTGGAGTAACTCATATATCTTATAAAGAGCTGACATAACTTATCAATTTTCAATGCAAGACAACTCTCAACACATGAGAGTCAAGAAGCTCAACTAAATGGGAATACACATAAGCTAAACACTAATACATTGCATGTGTTGGTTATCTTAGGATCATATAATATGTAATTCTCGTACAAATCCAACAACCCAACAGTAACCACCAGATGAACGATTGAAAACATATACACTATCACACAAGGGTATTGCGGAGAGGCATCTGACATCTTCCTTGCTTCACACAAAGTACATCTCAAACTATTTTTCACTCTTGCAACTAATCTGGTCTTTACAACAAAGACACAGTTGTTGGATGCTCTTTATCGGCAAAGGGGTGCTGATCCTCCATCAACATATTTATCCTGGATTCATCTTTTTTGTCATCTAAAAGTGGATTCGCCTCCTCTTTGAAAAACCAGCTTTCTTCACTCCGTTCCCTCAAAAGAATTCCCTGACTTGGAGCCAGATTCTCTTTCGAATCCCCACTGGTAGGGGTGTTTTCGAAGGTGAAACTCGCTATACTTGGATTGACCGGCTTCTCTGGTTTTGTTTCGGTTTCGCCGTCTTCGCGAAATAAATCTTCTTGATTGGCATGGTCATTGAATGATGAATTGCATCTACCAAATGCTTTTAGTGATGATGATTCTTGCAGAGTTCCTTGTCCTGATGAGGTTCTGTGGCAAAAGCTACCAAACCCTTGAATCCCTCTTGAAATATTTCTTGCCCTGTCTCTTTCTTCTTTGAGAAGAGGCCCTTTTTCGAGAAGCTTCAATACCCTTTCAGCTTTCTTCCTCACTGCTAGGCCCCAATTAAAACTACACAAACGAGCAATTTTCCAATGTATGAAAATCCAAGAAAGAATAGAAGCTAAACTTTTTAAGAAAAACAACAGAAGTTAACCCAGAGAATAATCTTGTATGAAATGATATACCCTCTTTCATCAATATGTTGAAAGCTTTTCATTTCTTTGATAACATCTCTATCTGTTTGAAACTCTTCTGCAACACTTGCAGGACCATGAGTCATCAAATATTCTAACACAGCCACAGCTTTGTATGATTCCCTCCAATATCTTCTCTCAAAACTCACCAATCTGAATCACATAAAAAATTCAAAAATTAAATATTACACTTTTGATAAGAAGAATGAAAAAAAATTATTCACACAATCCAAACAAACCTATGGTGCAGAATCTCCACAACTCTCCAATAATCATCCACTTCAAAAGCTGATCGGGAAATCATCTTCAGGGTTCGGGCATCAGGCCCGCCCGGATCCCCATTTGTAGCTTCTTCCGTCAGCCTACGGACAAAAAACAAAAGAATCTCATCAACACATACGGAGGGTTCTTGGTACTTATTGTAGACTCAAGCTCCGTTCAAAAACATCGAATTTTTAGCGTTGTATATACAGAAACCTATGCTATTTTTTCTACTCCTGTCAAATTTCTGGTGACCCTTTATTTCTTTTCTGAAAAGTTTCAAACTTTGAAGAAAAAGAACAAGAAATAATGGACGAAGAATTCAATACTATTGAATGGCTTCGAACTTTTCAAACATATGAACAAAGAAATATCACATGGAAGCGAGTAAAGTGTTCCCGATACAGAATTTTCTTGCGCATAAAAGTTTCAAAAAAACTAGTAAATCAACCAGTGAATAATAAAATAAAATAAAAACCTTGAACATCACACAGATTATATGATATGAAATCAAGGGATTACAATTGGGTTGGCGTGACATCAGTCAAAGCCAATCGGGCAGTTTTGATCTTCTCCTTGAGGTAGAAAGAAGCCTGTTTCTTGAATTCACGGAACAGAGGTTTGTTCAAATTGCTACTGTTGCTGCTTAGGATAGACATTTTCTTGATTTTCTCGAAGTTTTAGTTTGTGCTGTCTAATTCTTGTCTGATTTGTTAAAGGAAAGTGGCGTTGGTATTTTCAAAATGACACTATATCAAAAATGAAAGGGGTAGTTGTAACGTTGTATACTTACTTAAACAGTGACGTCATGAGTTACATTTTACACCATGAATGATTATATATAAATTATTAATATATAATTTTTTGAATTTCACAGATGGGGAAGAAATAGAAATCCAGAGGTTATATTTATTGTTTTTGGCATATTTAGCATTTCTTTAAAAGAGTTTTCTACCCATAAAAAACATATTTTTTTAAAAGAAAAATCGATATAAAAATCTTAATGTACACTTAAAATTATTGAATTGACTAATTAATATATATATATATATATATATATATATTTCATATTTATGATGACACGTGAGTCATGAGTTGTATAGGATGATAATTTAAAAATTAAAAGTATAATTTTTTATTTAATAAAATTAAATGGGAGGTGGTGATGTGGTATTGGGAATATGGTAGAAAGATTATTAATTTATATTTTTAAAATATGCAGCAGTGTCTGAAATATTTTATAGAATTGTTTTTTTTACACGAATCAAATATATATTTCGATATAATCTTCATAAACTCTGGGTACATCCAATTATAGATTAACCCTAATTATTTTTCATTATTCTCCAAATTTAATGTATAATTATAATATAAATTAAAATTAACTACCCACTCAAACTATATCTTAAATCTCAAGAATTTTTTCTTTTTTACTTCAAAAACATTATCCAATATTACAAAAACTATTTGAGAAAAATGAAAAGAGAAATGAAAATATTGTTTTTTAAATATGTTGATATCCACTTGTCGTAGAATAGGACGACAGTTTCAAAGTATAATTAATTTTATTCCATTGAAATGTGAACGTGTTTGGTTATAAATTGGATTTGGACCTTTTTAAATATCTATTTGAATTAAAATCTTGCCAAAGCATCTCATCAAAAATATATATATATATATATATATATATATACGTAAGCATGTTGAAAGACGTGATCCATGGGTTTTGTCGTTTTGAATTCAATCTATCTAATCTATACACGTCAAATTTGATGACGCCCAAATTTTTTGCATAAAGGATGTTAGGATATATGCATATCACAAGATGTCGTCTCTAAATATTGAAGTTGTTAAATTTACAAAGCCAAATCAGGCTGAATGACTTGTTGCTTTTCCAAAAGTCAAGACTTAAGTGGATCAAAGAGGGATATGCTAATTCAAGCTTCTTTCATAGGTGTATTAATCGTAGGAGGAAAAGAAATGAATTGGTGGGTATGGAAATCGAGGTGTGTTGGGTAGACTCTGCGACAGACACCAAAATGGGAGTTCAAAGATACTTTGAGAATCAATTTAATCAGTAGGCATGGAACCAACCGTGAATTAGTGGCATCTAGTTTAACCAGTTGAGCAATCACGAGAATACTTTCTTAATAGCTGACTTCACAGAGGATGAAGTCAGGAATGCGTTTTGGAGTTGTGACAGTTCAAAAAGTCTGGGACCGGATGGTTTCAATTTTTGGTTCATTAAAGAGTTTTGGCATGTCATCAAAGAGGACTTCATGAAGTTCCTGTATGAATTCCACAGGAACGGGAAATTAATGAAGGGTGGAGACCCATCCTTCGTTGTTTTGATAACCAAAACTGAAAATCTGGTGAAGATTGGAGAATACAGACCGATTCCTCTGATAGGTTGTGTGTGTAAAGCTTTGGCTAAACTTTTGGCAAACAGGTTACGCAGAGTGCTTGCCAAGGTTATATCTGATTCACAATCAGAGTTTGTGGGGAATAGGAATTTACAGGATGGGGTCATGATAATAAGTGATTTATAGATGAATGGATGAAAAAGAATAGGAAATGACTTATTTTGAACGTGGATTTTGAGAAAGCATATGATTCGGTTAATTGGGAGTTTATAGATCGAACTATGTGGTTAATGAATTTGATGGTAAATAGAGAGCTTGTATTATGGAACGTGTCACCAGTGCAAAGGCTTCATTGTTAACTAATGGCAGTCCAATAGTGAAATTCAATCTGAAGCGAGGCCTAAGACAAGGGGATCCATTGTCTCCATTTTAGTTTTTGATTGTCGTAGAGACGCTCAACAAAATGTTTGGGAAGGCAGTAGAGAACGATTTGCGGGCTGTTAGTAGAGTTGGAAAAATCAATTTTCATTATCTCATGCACAATATGCTGATGACACGCTAATCATAGGTTAGGCAACAAAGGAAAATGCAAAAGCTTTTAAAGGAACTCTATGAATATTCGAACTGCTCTCAGGCCTGAAAATTAATTTCAACAAGAGTCACCTTATATGCATAAATGTTAAGGAGAGGCGGATGGTGGCTTTGGCCGATATTCTGAATTGCAATGTGGAGAGTATGCCTTTTATGTACTTGGGTATTCTGATTGGGATGAGTCAGAATAAACGTGCCATGTGGGCTTCGGTGGTGGAGAAATTTCGGAATCGTTTGGCCACCTGGGTGGATAAAATCCTGTCTCTTGTGGGATGTATAATTTTGCTCAATGCTGTGATGTCTTCTCTAACGATCTTTTTTTCCACCGTAACTGTGCACCAAAATCATTTTTTGTAAACTAAGATCTTTGTAATCTTGACATTCAGAATAGGTGTGAATTATTGGCAGGGAGTGAGGGAATAAGGGATGTGCATTCTGTTTGGTGGAACTATATTTTGGAGGGGTATTTGGGTAGGATAGGATAGCTTGAATTTAAAGTTCCCTAGAATGGCGGAGATAGTGATCGACAGAGATATTTTAATATGGCACATGGGGGGATGGGTAGATGGTAACTGGATTTGGAGGTGAAACCGGAGAACATAGCTGTTTGAGTTGGGAAAAAGAACTTTTTTTGGATTTACTAACTCTTATTGACAGGTATGCGATGGTTCAGGTAACGAGGACAAGTGGGAATGACGTTATGATTCAAATAAATGCTACTCAGTCAGATCGACGTACGAGTTTTTTCGACAACATGAGCTTCACGAAGGAGACTCTAAGTCGTTATATGATATTATTTGGACCACTTTGGCCCCCAATAATGTAGGAGCTTTTGCTTGGCGTATAATTGAAAACAGGATCCCAACGAAGAAGAATTTGCGCAGACACACAATTACATCGGGACCAATTTAAGATTCTTACTAGTTGTGCCATTAAGAGGAGGAAACAACCCAACACCTACCGTTTTCTTGCCCACGGTCTTACGCTTTATGGATGAAATGTTACGAGTGGTTAGAGGTAAATATAGTACTTGGCTCTGATCCAGTAGGTCATTTAATTCAACATAAAGGTCTTTGGGGACAGAGAAATGAAGAAAAGGGCTGAATGACTATCTGGAAGCAATAGTTTGGACAATTTGGCTGCATCGTAACATAAGGATTTTCGATGGGAATCAAGAGTTGGAAGAAGACTTGTTAGAATTAGTTAAATTTAGGTCTTGATTTTGGATTAAAAATAGAGGCAATATCGACGTTCATTACGCTCTTTCAGATTGGTCGAGGGAACCTATGATTTGTTTGCTTTCAGTTTAATCTAGAATCTACTTTTATATCTTTTAGAGTACCTCTAGTACTCTTTTATATTAGTATATATCTATTTTTTCGATAAAAAAAGGACACCACCCTTAAAAATGGCATAGAAAACCCTCTATATAGATATCTATACTATATTATAATGTTTAAACCCCTTATAAAAACTAACTTGGTATGACCATTTTTACATTCCAAAATTACCCTCCTTTTCTTTTTTAAATTACCAATATCTAATTACACTCATTGCCCTTACCAATCTAAAATATTACCATCACACTTGCTATCTATGTACCAATCAATTTACATTATAACATTCACAATCATACAAATTACCATCATACATATCATACAAATTATCATACTATCCTAAAAAATTTATTAAATTCCAAAAAAAATATATAAAAATACTGTATAATCATTTTAAAATTTAAATTGAAAAAAGCTAAAACCAAAATAAAAAACGACTTTATAAATCACAACAATTTACAAAAAAAAAAAATGTATATGCACGCAAGACGTGCAAAATGAGACTAGTAGTAATGGATCACAAGCAATATTATTCTTTTTCGAGTGGAGACGAAAAGAATAAGAAGTTTAAATCCTTTATATAAAAATACAGTGTTATTTGGCATTAATGTGTAGTTACCTAAAATTACTAAGAATTTGATAGTGTGATTATAATGCACATCAAAGTTTTAAATTTATTTACATAATTTAACAAGCATTTATGCAAAAAAAAAAATAATAAAAATAATAATAATTGCATTCTTTGGGAATAAAATAAATTATTTACTAATTACTTCTCCATTTTTTTTAAATATGGTTTAGGTGAGAACTGTCGTTACCGTGGCGCATGAGTAAGAGAATGTTCCAAATTAAAGTATGAGATTCATAGCTTTCACAGCAGCAATACGTCGAACATATGGTTTCAATCTCTATCGTGGCGGCCGAAATTCATCGAAAGCTATTATATTTCCTCCAGAAACCGTGTCAGAATCTGAAAAGGATGACAAAGAAGCAGAAGCAAAGAGCCTTAGTTGTAGGATTGAGAAACTGCGGAAAGGAGAATCGGTCACTTCTGCGTTCCAGAGTTGGATGGGCGATGGCTATCCGATACACAGGGGCGAAGTTTTCCACACTATCAACCGTTTGCGCAAGCTCAAATCTAATAAACGAGCGCTGGAGGTGAGGTATCCGCTTCTATGTTTGTTAAGTGCTTGTTGAATTGCTTCACAGGATTGCGACTTGAGCTAAAGTGTTTTATGCATTCCTTTGATTTATGGGCATATGTTTTTGTTGATTTTAAACCAATGGACTGTTCATTTAGTTTTGACATATGCTCCCGTTATTTCTAACCTATTCTATGATGAAGAAAAGTGGAACTAGCGAACTCTTTTGCCGAGAGCCTTTGTCTTTGTTGACAGTGTTGGAAAACGTGCATGTGAATTCAAAAATTTTAAACGCTCGATCGATCGAGCGGAGCAGAAAAAAATTCTGGCGTGTTGCTACAAGAGCTCGAGAGCGGGGATCTCGATCGATCGAGCCATGTTTCAAATTTATGAAATAGTATGTCCATTGACGTTTGGGGTGCGATTTTTGGCCAAATAGTGCCTCCAAATGGTGTCCTTTGGACTTGGTTTTTGATCTATTAAATAACCAACATGAACCCACTTGATTTAATACAAAATTTCGAAATTCATTCATGATTTTTAGTGAAATTTGAGAGCATTTGTTGTTCATCAAATTGAGTGCTTTGAACCTTTGTAGTTTGAGGCTTGTGATTTGGAGTGCTCCTATCACAAGTCATAGTCGTTGTATCTTGGGAGACAAATTGCCATAGCAAACCGCTAGCACCATAGCGGGGCAATATTGTCTTAAGGACGGAGATTACAAATCTCGCCTCGACATAAAAAATTGTTTTGAAGCCATTGTTATTTTTCCTGAGATACACTTTGAGAGAAATTTCATACAACAATCTTAAGACAATATTCGTGCAGTTCAATGGCTTCTTCGAGTGCAACGACTCCTGTTCACCATAGTGAAAGGCCTGAAAAGTTCAATGGGAACGATTTCAAGCGGTGGCAACAAAAGATGCTATGTTACTTGACCACGCTAAGTTTGGCAAGGTTTTTAACCGAGGAGCCTCCTACGGTTGAAGAAGGAGAGACTGACACCCAAAAGAGGGCGGCTCTGGATGCATGGAATCAAAGCGACTTCTTGTGCAAGAACTACATCCTAAACGGGTTAGATAATAAATTATATAATGTTTATTGTCTTTGAAAACAGCAAAGGAACTCTGGGCATCGCTGGAAAAGAAGTACATATCCGAGGATGCCGGCATGAAGAAATTCATAGTTGGACAGTTCCTGGATTTCAAGATGGTTGATACCAAGCCTGTGATGGCGCAAGTGCAAGATCTACAAGTGATCTTGCATGACATTCATGCGGAGGGAATGAGTCTAAGTGATTCATTTCAAGTCGCCGCTATGATTGAGAAATTGCCTCCTATGTGGAAGGGCTTCAAGAACTATCTGAAACACAAACGAAAGGAGATGAGTCTTGAAGACCTTGTGGTTCGATTACGAATCGAGGAGGACAACAAAGTTTCCGAGAGGAAGGTGGGTAGGTTTCAAATGGAACCACGGGCTAACCTAGTTGAACAAAGAACCGGATCAAAGCGTAAGTTTGACGGTACGGCCTCCAACAGTGGCAAGGCGAAAAAGTTCAAAGGAAAATGCTATAAGTCTGGAAAGCTCAATCACATGGCAAATGATTGTCGTAACAAAGACACTCGTGGGAAAGCAAAAGATCAAGTCAATGTGACCGAAGAAGATCTTCTCTCAATTGATTTGGATGATCTAGCGCTTACCGCTTAAATTAGATTGTGTATCTTTGAAAGTTGTAAACTCCTAGAATGGAGTGATTCTAAATAAATGTAATGACGATATTTGTTGAAAACAATAAAATTTATGTATTACTTCTTGTAGTGAATCTTATGGTTTGTGGCATGATTGTTATGATCATTTAAACCATAGTTCGCAGCACAAATTGTAATGTTAAATTTATTGCTTATATGTGCACAAAGTTAACAAAATCGTCATTCTTTTGTTAGAAAAATCGTAACGTCTCTAGAGTTTACACACAATGATATATGTGATGGAAAGATTGTGCAAACTAGAGATGTGAGAAAAGTATATTGTTACTTTGTCAATATTTGCATATGATGTTGTTGTGACTTTTTTGCTATGAAGCAAAAACAAGGCCAGTGAGGTGTTTAAACATTTCAAGAATGAGATTGGAATAAAATTTAAATGAGTTTTGCTATGGGAAACTGTGAGTAGATTATACTTGTGTTGTTTAAGAATTTGACGCTTAAGCTTGAATCTGCAAGACTATAAAATCTTGAATTCGAGTTTCTAAGCTTTGTACGCTTAAAACACAAGTGATAAATCGAAGCCATAAATTTTGATTAGGCGTTGTAATATCTCAAATTGGCTCATTTTGAATTTCTAAGCTAGTATGCTTACAACATGAATTCGCAAGATTTAAAATCTTGAATTCAAGTTTTCTAAGTTAGTGCGCTTAAATTGCAAATTGTTAACCGAGTTTGATAATATTATCTAAGTTTCAACTTTTGTAAGCAAGTACGCTTAAATCCAAAATTTTCATGAAATAAAAAACTTGAATTTGGATTTGTAAGTCTATAGCGTTTAGAATTTGAAACACGAAAGTTTGAACGCCAGTGCACTTCGTTACTACCCGAAGTTGTTGGGGAAGCAATCCTGTCGGCCAACTACATTCTAAACTAAATACCACATAAAAGTAAGGATGAAACTCCTTATGAGTTATGAAAAGGTCACAAGCCTTCCTACAAATACTTGAAAGTGTGGGGGTGCTTGGCTAAGGTAGAAGTACCAAAACCAAAGCAAGTGAAAATCGGGCCTAAACCAATATATTGTGTATTTATTGGTTATGCTAACAATAGTAGTTCATATCGATTTTAGTAAGTGATGTGCATAAAGGTAAAATCATGGAATCAAGAAATGTGGTATTTTTTGAAGAAGTATTTCCTTTCAAAACTAACAAGGAAATGAGCCCTAAGAAAAGGGTGTATGAAGACGCTAACCGTGACTCTATTGAGGAAGTAGAACCACGACGTAGCAAGAGAACCAAAGTGGTTAAGACTTATGGTCCTGACTTCATGAAAAACGGCATTCCTCAATGGGGAACTTGAGGAGGAAATTTATATGAAACAACCCTAGGGGTTTGTTGTTCCCGGACAAGAGAAAAATGTGTGTAGACTCGTTAAGTCATTGTATGTGCTTAAGCAAGCGCCAAAACAATGGCATGAAAAATTTGACAAAACTATGTTGTCAAATGGTTTCAAAATTAATGAGTGCGACAAATGTGTATATATGAAAAACACGCCTAAAGCATATGTAATAATATGCTTGTACATTGATGATATGCTCATAGTGGGAAGCAACTTAGAAATCATCAACGGGATAAAGAAAATGTTAATAAAACATTTTGAAATGAAAGATATGGGTGAAGCTGATGTGATACTTGGAATTAAAATCTCCAAGATATCTGAAGGACGAGTGTTGTCATACTCTCATTATGTTGAGAAAATACTCGAGAAATTTCTCGCGAATGATACGTCGTCTGTAAAAACACCCTATGATCCGAATCTACATTTGGTTAAAAACAAAGGAGACCCTGTCATGGAATTAGAATACTCAAGGATAATTGGCAGTCTCATGTATCTCATGAACTGTACACGTCATGATATTGCATATGCGGTTGGCAAACTAAGTAGATTCATGAGCAATCCAAACAATGACCATTGGAAGGCAGTGATGAGAGTACTTAAATATTTAAGATACACCCTGAACTAAACATTGTACTACAAGATATATTGTTGTATTGGAAGGATACGGTGATGCAAATTGGATATCGGACACACAAGACTCCAAGACGACAAGCGGTTATGTGTTTACCATTGGAGGGGCTGCAGTGTCGTGGAAATCTACCAAGCAAACTTGTATTGCTAGATCCACTATGGAATCTGAATTCATAGCTTTGGATAAAGCGGGAGAAGAAGCTGAATGGCTTAGAAGTTTCTTGGAAGAAATTCCTTATTGGGAAAAACCTGTGCCTGCAATTAAAATACATTGTGATAGCCAATCTGCTATAGGAAGGCCACATAGTAGCATGTATAATGGTAAGTCTAGACATATACGTCGTAGACACAATACCATTAAACAGTTGATCTCAAATGGCATTATGTCCATTGACTACGTGAAGTCAAAGGAGAATATTGCGGATCCGCTCACGAAAGGCTTGCCTAGAGATCAAGTATATAGTTTATCGAGGGGAATGTGATTAAAACCCTATAATCAAAATCTTGTGGTGGATACCCAACCTATGTGACTGGAGATCCCAAGATCTAGGTTCAAAAGGGACAACCAAACTACAAGATTGTATAAACACCTTGGAGAATTAATCTCCGACCCATTCCTATGATAAGGGGTGTAGCCTGCAAAAAAAGGGTACGATGATAGACAAAAGGCCTTTAATGATTCCTAAGACATATTAGAATATGTTGGAGTATAGCGGGATACTCTTCTAGGAGATCACATACGTAAGTGCGGAGTGTGGCCGCTTCAAAGAATGGAAAGCACTTGTGAAACAAAGCGTGGTCCATGGCCGAAACGGACACAACCGTAAGAAACCAATACGGATGTTAGAATTGTTATGGTGTGGGTTCAATTGTCTTGGTTTACACCAACGACTAAATAGTTCAAGACTATAAGTTCACTATTAAGTCAGTAAACCCGATTGAATACTACTACGGAAGATTCAAAGCTGCAAGCTATCTCTCCAGATGCCATAATAGTTCGCCAAAGCACTCAATTGCATACATGCATAAAATTTAATTCATGTGGGGGATTGTTGGAAAACGTGCATGTGAATTCAAAAATTTTAAACGCTCGATCGATCGAGCACAGTTGCTCGATCGATCGAGCGGACCAGAAAAAATTCTGGTGTGTTGCTGCAGGAGCTCGATCGATCGAGCCCTGTTTCAGATTTATGAAATAGTATGTCCATTGATGTTTGTGGTGCGATTTTTGGTCAAATGGTGCCTTCAAATGGTGTCCTTTGGACTTGGTTTTTGGTCTATTATATAACCAACATGAACCCACTTGATTTAATACAGAATTTCGAAATTCATTCATGATTTTTAGTGAAATTTGAAAGCATTTGTTGCTCATCAAATTGAGTGCTTTGAACCTTTGTGATTTGAAGACTTGTGATTTGGAGTGCTCCTATCACAAGTCATAGTCGTTGTATCTTGGGAGACAAATTGCCATAGCAAACCGTTAGCACCATAGCGGTGCAATATTGTCTTAAGGACGGAGATTACAAATCTCGCGTCGACATAAAAAATTGTTTTGAAGCCATTGTTATTTTTCCTGAGATACACTTTGAGAGAAATTTCATACAACAGACAGTTGACATGATCTTGATCTCTTCAATTAAGGAAGAGTTGATTCCTTCGAACCCCCAATTCCACAGTTGTATATAAAAGTTCTAGCAAATTCTCTTCTCAATTTCTCCTTTTGAGGGAATTTACAGGAGTACACAAGTGGTCATTAATAAGAAATCAACATAACTTTTTTGCACCCTCATTTGTTCTGTTTTTCTTCAAAACGAAATATAAAATGTTCTTCTTAGTCTTGCCTTAATCAAACCTATGCTCCTCACGAGTAATAATGTAAACTAGATACCTGAATGAGAATAGAAGCTCAAGGACTTGCTTGTCTTTTCAGGTGATGGAGTGGGTTATAAGGGAGAAGCCTTACAAGCCGAAAGAACTAGATTACTCCTACTTATTAGAATTTACGACCAAGCTTCATGGAGTATCGCAAGGTGAGACCCTCTTCGCTCAAATCCCATCCGAGTTAAAAAACGAGCTTCTTTACAACAATCTTCTTCTTGGATGCTTGGAAAAAGGGTTAATTAGAATTTCACTAGAATACATGAAGAAGATGAGGGAGTTGGGTCATCCCATATCCTACCTGGCTTTCAATCGCCTTATTATACTACATACCTCTCCTAGTCGTAGGAAAGAAATCCCAAAGATTTTAACACAGATGAAAGCTGATAAAGTGGTTCCACATGTCTCTACTTATAACATTCTTTTGAAGATAGAAGCCAATGAGCACAATATTGAAGGTTTGATGAAAGTATTTGGTGATATGAAGCGAATGATGGTTGAACCGAACGAGATAACTTACTGTATCTTGGCTATTGCACATGCTGTGGCGAAGCTGTACATTGTGTGTGAGGCCTATGTAGAAGCTATCGAAAAGTCCATGACTGGATGTAACTGGTCAACACACGACATCCTCGTGATATTGTATGGATATTTGGGGAAGCACAAGGAGATAGAAAGAACATGGTTCAAGATTCGAGATTTACCGCATGTTAGGGTCAAGAGTTTTGTGCTGGCTATAGAAGCTTTTGGCAAGAGTGGAGACCTTACTCGAGCGGAGAAACTGTGGCTTGACATGGAATCACAAAAGGGTTTGAGATCAACGGAACAGTTTAATTCGATGATATCCGTTTACTGCAAACATGGGCTAGTTACTAAAGCAACTGCGCTGTATAAAGACATGGAGAAAGCTGGATGCAAACCAAATGCCATAACGTTTCGCCACCTTGCACTTGGTTGTTTGAAGGCAGGATTAATTAAAGAAGCGGTGAAAACTCTTGAATTAGGGATGGATTTCAGAATCAGTTCAAAGGTCAGAAGATCTACTCCAAGGCTGGAGACTACTTTTTCGATACTGGAAATCTTTGCGGGTAATGGTGATGTAGAGAATGTAGAAAAGTTGTTTGAAGAATTGAAGACATCCGGTTATACTAGGTATACTTTCGTCTTCAATGCTCTAATTAAGGTGTATGTTAAAGCCAAGGTTTATGAGCCTAACCTTCTTGAAAGAATGGTCTTGGGAGGGGCTAGGCCAGATTCTGAGACCTATAGCTTACTAAAGCTCATGGAACATGTTGAATCCCAGTAGCACCAAGCTCTTGCACAGTATGCGCATCATCCTCTCTTGTTTGTCACGATGATGAAGAGATTATGCTATTCTGGTGGCGATTGAAAGAGGAAACAATGATGAGAATTTTGTTTGAAGGATAGTATTCTCCTGGACAGACATGGTAGCTCTGTACCAGTTTAAATGCTCCCCTCCCACTTGTTGGCTGCATAGGACGAGTTTTTGGCAATGCGAAATTATGCCCTTGACATGTGGTTTTTAAATAGGTTTAAAAACCCAATGCATCATAATGTTTGTTAATTTATTTGGAGGCTTCAGATTTTTTAGGTTGCATGATTAATCTGAAATCATGCAATTATGTACCTGAAGCAGGGTAGACGCATTGTAGTTCAAATGTTATCGTATCATAATTGTACAGCATCTGATGTACTCCTCGAAAAATGGTATGAATTTTGGTTCTTGCTACTTCCTTTTTTGTAGTTTGGACTCCTAATTGGAGAAATTGACCAGCGGTTATGGATGATTACGTTTAAGTTTTAACTCTGTTATATTATATATCGATTATGATGCACGGACATTCCTAAATATCACTTGGTGCAGTGTCGGACATTTCTCGGACACCGATACTTATCGGACATTCATTGGTCACGCGTCGGACACGCCACGTGACGTGTCCTTAATTTTATTAAAAAAATAAAATCAGACACCTGTGTACTCCCATCAAAATCGGACACTCGTGGGCGTGTCCGACATAGAAATGACTCTTTTGGGTGTTAATTATACAATTTAAAAAGTTTTTGGCTAATAATTAAACTTTATGTTGATTGAAGTAATATACATTTGTTGTTAGTATGAGCAATACTATGATGATTTAAGTGACATTCATTTATATATATTATTTTTGCATTTGGTAGAATATTTTTGGTGTTATCTTTTATTTGGACGTGCTTGTTAAACTTTATATTAATTAAAGTAATATGTATTTGGTTTTAGTATATTAATTAAAGTAATATGTATTTGGTTTTAGTATGACTGATACTATGATAATTCAAGTGACATGCATTAATTTACATGCTTCTTGAATTTGGTAAGAATATTTTGTTGATTTTACATGATTTTAGAATTTAAAAAAATGAGAATTTTAATATTTGCATACATATATAATATATATAAAAATGCATGTATAATATATATAAAAATATATATGTGTGTCTCAGCCGTGTCGTATCCTGAAAATTTTGAAAAAATCCGTATCGCCGTGTCGGTGTCATATCGCGTCATGTCAGTCCATGCATCGTAGTATATGGACTACTCTCTCTTTAATGTTAATTATTACAGCTAGAACAAGAACAACAATCAAACAAGAAAAACCAAAACACAACAAATGACGTTAACGAACAGAATAACAGCGCAATCACATATATGATATCTGCAAGGCAAACACACAAAAAAGTAGTTCAAACTTTAAAGACGGTCTTTTTAACACAAGGTGGAAATTTTATTTTAATACGAAAGAATATTAAAACAGGCGAATCTCAGAAACTATTCCTCTTCACGGCGATGGTTCCTGCTCTATTTCACCAATCACTACTTTCCCCTTCTCTTCTCACTCCGAGAATCATCAGAGCCACTGTCATCAGAATCAGAAACTGAGTATCCCCTCCTCCTCCTTGTCTTATGTCACAGTCGGCAGAATCATCAGAAATATCATCACTCTACGCCCGCTCTTGACACTCCTTTCGTCGACTTACCCCTCGTTCTTCCATCCCTATCTTCGTCAGATTCATTCATTCATATCCTTCTTCTTGCTACTCTTACTATCTTTCGACCTCCCTACACGGAATATATTCCCATATTTCTTGGAAATTGCCCTCTTGATCTCTGAATCATAATCCGAATCAGAAGTCTCAATAGTTCTGCATCATTGCTGCCATTGTTCGTCGAGGTCGCGGACCCTTGAACGGAGGCCTCCGTTTCAATTCCAATAACATTTAACTGTTCGGATTTTTCAGGAAAAATATTTTACAACATTAACATAGACAAATACATGTACCCTCCATGAGGAAAAATATTTTACAATAGGATAAATATTTACATCAAAATAAATATTTTACAACATTAACATAGACAAATACATGTAAATGCTAATACCATGAGGAGTGACGTGACCTTTCGTGAAATAGTCGGGTCGTTAGCAGCCTAGCTCGGTCTAGCTCTGAAAGGCAAAGCCCTTCCCCTTGGACTTATTGACATTGCCCCTCATTAATACAACCGATAGCTTGTTTGGATTTATTGAGGCCTATGTTGTCTGTCCAACTAATATATCACGTCCATTTTTGCCCTATAAAGATAAATGCAATAACTAATATTTCTTACGGAACAAAATGTTGAATTGCATTAAACGCGATTTCTTTTTTCCTTTTTATTACAACTTTTTAAAACTTAGAATCTTGAAGATGTTTTTATACCATTAATGATATCTCATTTGGAACATTACTACATGACTAAACATTTCCAGCAACATGTGCAACATTTTTGTTTAAATCTTGTAATTCCTCCGCTTACAACTTTTCCACAAAATTTGCATCGTATTATCTTCCGATTGTCTCCGATGGGTTTACCAAACTCCCAACCAATATCAACTTTTGGAGCCATTCTTCTAAATACTTAGTGATTCACGATTTTTTGCTTTTTAAATATTAAACAAATGTAAAATGTTAATACAATCTACTAGCAAAGATCCATTTGTTTTTCTTATAAACATATTTCATAAATACGTTGAATAATTTTATTTAGCTTTGCAATTGAAGAGTTTTGAACAAAATAACATGATCTAACTTTACAAAAAAATCTAAAAAACAAAAATAGCATTATGAAGAAGAACCCAATTAATCATAGGATAATTTAATGCACATCATAATCTTACTTCAAATTTAGGAAGAAGAAAGGCTACTTACTTGGAAGTTGGAAGAGAGAATTTTCATCAATTATTCGTTCAAGCAAGATAAATGAAAAACTTGTATAAAACTTGTATCAACTGTGGAAGAGATAATTGACTAATGTACAAAAATAAATCATTGCACTGACAAAATCTACAAGCCGTGATGGATCGCGGCTTCATGAATTGTGGGTCAAAGTCACAGGCGCGATCGATCGCGCTATCTTCTGCGATCGATTGCGCCAACTTCATTCCTGCATGGATCTTCAGAACGCCGTTCCACCGTTCCTGTGCGCTATAACCATCCTATAACCAATTTTGGAGTGAAGAACGTCTTTACATGACAGTCTCCTTACATCATGCAACTCGGAAAGGTGATGGGCGTTCCGGTGTCGGAAAGGCCGGAACGGCTGTTCCAATACCGAAACTGTGAACCATGTTGCTACTCTCCGCGCTCTCCACAACACGCTTCTCTCTTCTCTTTACTCTCTCCCCTTTTAGCTTCTCCAAACCAGCCAATAAAAGTTGTAGTTCTATGCATTATATTTTATTTGGCACCGGAATCACATCATTTGGAGTTGAGATTCCAAAGTTATGATAATTTTTCTAAATTGTGTATATTTTGAAAATCAGTGTGCATGTGTCCTGTTCAACGAATTGCTGTGAATTATTGTTTTCGATTTGGTGTTTTGGCTGAACAAATTTGTAGTGCTATGAGTTTATTCGTTTTGGCACCAGAATCATCCAATTTGGAGTTGATATGCAAAAATTATGCTAGTATTTTCTAAAATGTGTACATTCTGGAAACTCATATTATGCGATTTCCGAAACCGAAAAGTTTTTGCTAATATTATACCTTTAGATGAGTGGATTAGCTTAAACACTTCAAAGATAAATTATAGTTTATTGAGTTGGCTTACAATTCCAACTAGAAGAATGTGATTTTGAGTTTTATTGCAAATGTTATGAATTTTATATCAAAAGGTGTCAATATGAAATTTCAAAAATTTGTTATGAGTCAAGGTTTTGATAATTAACTTGATATTTATGATGTCTTTTTAATGAATTTATGATGTCTTTTAATGAATTTATGATGCCTTCTTCGTAGATTACCTGAAGCTCTTTCTGAGTTGAGATTTGCTGAAGAGTAGATTGTTCAAACTAATTCTTTTGGTATAGATTATGGTCAATCTTTTGTAATGCCTCATATATAGCCAATTATTTTGGTATAGATGATATATGGTCCGATCACAGTCAGGTCATAAAAGGATACAAATGCCTCATTCACAAGTAAAAAATTGTGTTACAAAGTGTATGTTGTGTCACAAGTCAGGGAATAATTATAGGACATGCAAGAATTCATACATGATCAATCTTTTTTTTTTTTGCTTCAAATTTGAAGGTAGAAAAGATAAAGTGAGGCTTCCAGCCTTGGTTGGATTTATTGTATTGTATGTTTAAACGATGTTACCTGAGACATATCAGTGTTTTTGGAGTGTGATTGGTGCATGCTATTTAGTACCACAAATTAGCTAATATAGTACCACAAATTAGATTATGAAGTACCATAAATTAGTTTATATAACATCAAAAATTAGATTAGATAGTACCACAAATTAGTATATATAGTATCACAAATTATGTGAGTGCCACTTCTTAATCAAGTGTTTAATTAACACACAATGGTTATTTTAGAGTAAACAGCGAAAGATTATTTAATTTTTTTCTAAAACGTGGCCCTAAAAAAAATTCGACATGACCTCCCCGCACGAGGAACAAACCAATAATAATACATATATCAATATTGAAAGTAAATAATAATATCATAATCATGCACAATATGCATCCAACACATAAGCTATATTAAAAATATTTACATAATATCATCTATCATATGTATATCGATATATATATACTGAAAATATTTACATAATACCATCAGCATTAAATGAATACCACATATAAACACATATCCAAGTCTGAGCATAAATAAACTTAGTTTACATATTTTATATTCCGGGACACAACCTAACATAAATAATTAACTACATACTCAATGCAATAGGCTCGGGTATCTCCAATCATACCCAAAGTCCCAAAACCAACTGTCAATCCCCAGCTATTCTCACCTCGCGGAGGATAATAATTGACAGACCAAGGACCAATGGTGTGATTCTAACATCAACACCACACAAACCGACTCATTGAATCTCCCAAAGATTCCTAATCGGTAGGTATATCAGCACCGCCTTCCTCACAAGAAAAATGTCATGAACTCATGACCCTCCAACCTCGAACCGCCGTTCGAAAAACCTGGATATATTTATACCAAAACATATCCCAGAACCCATAAATTACACAACTGGTCCAGCATAGTGCATCAATGTCACTATTATCAAAATGAAATCCGCATACACGACGTATACTCATTCTAACAATGCTCTGTACTAATACCATAGTGCTACACAATCTCGAGCATTCCCCCGGAGACGTCTCCTCGAACGTCTCACCGAAAGGTAAGTAATCCATTACTCGGTCCAACACCGGTAATGCTTACCATGGCTGATTTACAATCAACCCATGATCGATACCAGCTGTCTCCATGACAGTATAATCCAAATCTCTCTAAGAGATAAAATCAATATAAGAACCTGGTTGGCAATAATTATTCTGTCTCCTAATTTGAAAACATTAATTGATCTATTATACATGTGAATGAACATTCTTGATATCAATGGAGAAATTTACTCCAACCAAACCACGATAAAATCAAATTACAATTTTATGGTACTTAGATATTGTAAGATGTGAATCTAGAAGTTAACATGAAAACAAAATTTACTTCAAAAACCTTGAACTTCAATGTAAGGGTTGTCATGCGCTTATACTCTCTTTTTTCCCTATATAGATTCTGCTTAAGTGCCTCGTTTATGAAGATAAAACTGAGGGAGGGGAGATGTATTTCTTCTACCCCCGACCTTATCAGATCCATGGCTACTCTCCTCTCAAATTCCCTTCTTGAGAAAATTTGTTGATTTGTTCATGACTTTTTGTAGTGGACATCACTTGATTGAGTTGTTGATGGTGAAATGGGGTTTGAAGTGCACCAAGCTTGTTGACGGGTTTTCATTCATGCCCTCCCATAAGGCTTCGAGGTTGAGTGGAAACATTCAGTTGGTCGAGATTGTTTTGGATGCTCTCTAACCTCACTAAAGAAATGCTACCAGCAATTGGTGAAAGTGATTGTGGTGCATTGACTATGGTTCACTCCATACATAGGGTAAACTTGTTGTGATTGAAGAACTATTTTTCGTAGCCGGTTGGGGTTGAGGTGGAGGTGGGTGCATCGGGGTAACTGTTGTTTGCTAAAATTTATATTATGTATTTACGTTTACAAAGCATCAAGAACGACACACTTATGTCTGAGGGAGTTTTCACGACAGTTTTAGAGGCTTCATGAGCTGAAGAAAGAGGTGGGACAAACACAGAATTATATCAGCGTTCTCTGTGCTCAGTTTCCACCCTATTTCTCGAGGAAGGACAATTATGGCCTTACTGAAGATTGGCCAGACTCTTCGCCTTTGGCGTTTAGCTGTAGAACTTGTGCCCTTTATGCTTGTCGCAAAAAGCCTCTCGCCTGAGCTCTTTCCGTCCCTCAACATTCGAGATCTTTTTTTGTTTATATTGCAAGTTCAAATAGTTACCTTTTATGATGTTTGATTTTAATTTGATTTTCTATATGTTTAATTACAATTATTTAGTTTTTTTTTTAATTAAAAAGGTTTGACAGAGAAAAAGGAATTTTGTGGCTTTTATCATTGATACTTGATTCAAGATAGTTTTTTATTCTTCTTTTTTATTAATACTGTCGTGTTGTAACATTACAGGCCATGGAAATTCAAGAGTTTCTTTTCAGCCTATACTTTTGATGACACCCTTCAAAGGTGCTTATATCGAATGAAATATATTTGGTGCATCATAGTGACTGAATTACCCATATGTATGATTTTGTATTTGATTAGCTGAGAAATTTGAGTATCAAATGGAGCTTAGACCAAACCATGGATGATATGTTCTATCAATAAACACTTGTACTATCTTAAAAGGAATTATAAGCGCAAATACACGTCCAACGACTGAAAACCAAGAAATCAGATATTTATTTATCTACCGGTAAAGCCACCTTGATCAATACAGGTTTTGTTATCTAAGAAAAGCCTCATCCATTCCATTGCCCCACAGGGATGTTGTGCCATGGCCGATTCAATACTCAATAGCGAATGCTCCTACAATTCATTTACACCAAATACGCAGTTTATAAACCAATGATAGAGAAGAAAATATAATGGTTCTAAACAGAAATTAACCAGGCGAAAATCGAAAAGCATCTATGATTTTAGTTGGATGGCCGATTTAATTTCTTTTGGGAACCGAAAATTATATGTTGAAGGAAAAGACACACGGATGGAAGTGAATGCACACATGCAATCAAGAAAATACTAAAGCTTAAGCCACCTACAAACGTTTTACGTCCAATAATTTCGGATAACGCTTGCATCATCCGTCTTACCGTGGCTGCTGGCATAGAGTTAGCCGATGCTTATTCCCCAAATACCGTCATTGCTTCTTCTCTGGGAAAAGAAGTTCACGACCCGTGCCTTCTACCTCCACGCGGCATTGCTCCGTCAGGCTTTCGCCCATTGCGGAAAATTCCCCGGTACTGCGTTGTTACAACCTCTTAGTATGAAGAGATGAAAGTTGCAAGTCAAAAAATCTTTACACATGATGAGATACCTAATCTACAGAGAAGCAAATCAATCCAAATCACAACATAAAAAACAGAAACAAAATAAAGACTACAACATAAAAAATAGAAACAAAATTATGACTAATCGACCAGAATAACTGGAATATCCTTTTCAATATCTTTTAATGCCAGAGTTTGTCCATCTGTAGATTTTCAAGAGTCAGTATACATTTCCCTACATCAGATGTATGCATTGAACATCATGGTTTTGCATGCAGTGGCTGTTGCATAAATAATTTCAGTCTATTGAAAAAATAAATTCATGAGAACCACCTCCATTGGTATCCAAGACTAAATGATGCAATACATGAAGCAAAATAGTTCAAATTTCTAGAATGGAACTCACATCCTTTCTCATGTCTAAAGTTTTAACTAGCAAAGGCCTTTCAGCTGATAAAGCAATACACTCACTCCCTCCTTCATCCTCTCACTAGGGTTAACTTTCTCAATGGGTTTAAGTTCGAGGGTTGTAACTACAAATGACTTGCACATGATTGTATCTTTTAAACTCCATGAGATGATATATGTTTACAATGTCGAGAATAATTTATACGAAGGAACGAAAAATCAACTCACCACTGAAGTAAGCACGAAAATACAGCACGAGAACCCTGTAAGAAGGGCTCTAGACTATGTGATGAGTTCTGCAGGATCATGATTTCAAAGCTAGCAGGAAAGAAGATCAAAAAAGGTAAAGAGTTAAAAAATCAAGCCACTCAATGAAAAAGATGTCTGATGATCAAGAATGATAAAAATGAAAATAAAACCAATCAGTTACAAGCGAGTCATATTTTTATCCGCTACATAAAATTTGGGATAAGACACAGTAATGTGTTAAATGGATATAGAATTAGAGGTCTCAAATAGAGGTCCCAAATATGGTCAAATTAATTTGTCCGACCATTTGCGAGCTGCTCGCAAATTTAACAAATTTATTAATAATTTCAAAGTACATAGCTAACTAGCTCAAGCTGCATTTCAAACTTTTGCTCGATCAAGCTTGATGTTAAAATTGGATCCAAACAAATCAAGTCTGGATTTGAACTCTAAGCCGAGCCAAAGTTGAGCTCAAACTAGCTCATGTTTTGAGCACCCAGTCTGTAGACAAGTTGGAAGAATTGTAGTTTGAATTAAACAAAAAAATGAATTTGCATAATATTGAACGCGTGTTTCCACATTTTCTTTCA
Source organism: Haberlea rhodopensis (assembly GCA_907163345.1). Taxonomy (NCBI): domain Eukaryota; kingdom Viridiplantae; phylum Streptophyta; class Magnoliopsida; order Lamiales; family Gesneriaceae; genus Haberlea; species Haberlea rhodopensis. The sequence continues at coordinate 4,119,223 of CAJQUN010000015.1, forward strand.
CCTACATAATATACACCCAGTTGCATCATTATTAAACTTTTGGGTTAATAAATAATAATTTACGAGAATTTTGGCACCATTTGGTACTTTGAGCACCTCTTGTTGATACAAACTTCATGAGTGGACATTTCGTGTGGATGCTCTGCTAACTAGCCACAAACAATATTCCATTAGAGGGTGCTCCTCTTCCTCAGGAGTCAACAACATCAATTTCCTCGATCAACCACCACAACATGATGGCTCCAATAAAATCACCTCCGATAAGGAAGGCCTGTGGAGCCCGATTAGATGGATCCCCTCTTCCTGGAGGAAACAACTTGATTATCGGGAGGAAAAGCTCGAGCTCATTGGATAGTGTAGATAGGAATAATAAAAATGTATTCATAAGGCAATAATCATCTCCTCATTCTCATATCCCGAATTCTTGAATCCGTACTAACATGACATCATTATTCACCAATAATCACCACAAGAACAATCACCATCCTCAAAATGATGAAACCTTTTCCGATCTCGCACAATGATCTTTCTATCTTCTACTTTGGACATGAACTTGAATGCATTGTGACAATCGCCACAAATACGGAGGTTCTTGAAGACTCTAATGATTGCCCCATGAGGAAGTTTCAGTATTCCAAAGACAACGGCAAGCTTCTCACTATGAGTAGACAATGCATATTCCTTCTGTTCAGACTCCATATCATGCAACACGTATTTCGTGTCAGGGGTATATCCCAATTTCCTTAGCTTCACTACTAACTCCTTCAGATAACTGTATACTGCTTGAACCTCAGGGTGTACAGTGTCATCAACTAAAAATACATGGACCTTGTTCTCAACCTCGAGCCAACTACAACCTGGCTCTTTTTTCACCCCTCGATCCCTCATGAATTTTCGAACTTTTGCCACTTCATCCCATCTCCCAGCAGTGGCAAACATATTAGCCAAAAGTATATAGGTGCCATCATGTTGTGGGATTTTCTCGAAGAGTTTTTCAGCAGCGTGAACGCCCAACTCTATGTTACCATGAAGCCGGCTGCCAGCAAGTAAAGCTTCCCAAATTGGTGCTGCAGGCTCAAATGGCATGGACTGAATCACATCTTTGGCTTTTGACAATTTTCCTGCTCGACATAGCAGATCAATTAATCGAGCATAATGATCTTCACCAGGAGTTATTGCATAAACTTTCTGCATTATGTCAAAATAGTGTTGTCCTTCTTCAACTAAACCTGCATGACTACAAGCAGTGAGGACGGTAAGAAATGTTATCCAATCGGGTAATATGTTTTCTTCCAACATCTTGTTGAAAAGTTTCAGAGCTTGGGCACCATGGCCATGTTGTCCAAGGGCTGCTATCATGGCATTCCAAGAAACAGAATCAAGAAAAGGCATGGTAAGGAAGACTTCATGGGCAGCATCCAGAGCGCCACATCTTGAATACATGGTTATTAAAGCATTCCCAGCAGAAAGGCTCGAGTCAAAACCAAGCCGAACTAGCTGACCATGGAGCTGGCGTCCTTGCTCCAAAGCTGCAAGTACAGCACAAGATATAACAGCTCCTGAAAATGCATAGTCACACGGCTCGAACCCATGTGACTTCATTTGATTAAAAAGCTTCAAAGCTTCTTCACTTGACCCATTTTGTGCTAATCCAGATATCATTACTGTCCAGGATAACAGATTTTTCTCACCCATCTCATTGAAAATGCAACTTGCCTTGACAATTTTCCCTGCACTCACATAGGCTGATAAAATTGCATTCCATGAAACAAGGTCTTTGATGCAAGCTGTGTCAAAAACACGTCGTGCTTGGTCAATTTTCCCACATTTCCAATATAGCGTTATCAGAGCATTGCTTACAGATGCCAAAAAATGTCCAGGGGATTTTGTCTCTGTCCGAAGGATGTAAGCATGAACCTGCTTACCATGAAGAAACAACCCAGCATCAGCACAAGCACTAAGAATATTGGTGTAGGTAAAATCATCAAAGTTAATCCCCAAAGATTGCATCTTTGTGAACATTTCAAACACTTGAAACACCAATCCTTTCTCCACATACCCAGAAATCATAGCATTCCATGCCACCACCAACTTATCATCCATTCCATCAAAAACTTCCCGGGCAGAATCAAGATCTTCATTCTTAACATACCCTGTTATGATCGTTGTCCATGTAAGTTCATCCTTCTCATTCATCCCATCAAATAACTTTCTTGCTGAGGCCATTAATGACATGGAGGAAGTCATTGGCGAGGATGCACACTTGACATAAGCGGCTATTAGGGCATTTACCACAGAAGTAAAAAAACCAGTACCGGACTTGACCACATCACAATGTAGCTGCTGGCAGTGCTCTTCTCTATCAGCTACGAGTGCCAAAGCTGCCAGTACACTTGTATAAGTATAATTATCAGGCATAAAACTATTTTCTCTCATATCATTAAATACTCGAATGGCAGCATAGCCATCGTCATTGTGAGAATAGCAAGTGATCATCGCATTATAACAAACAGTATCTCTAATTCCTAAAGGGGTTTCATTAAATACCTCTCTGGCCAACTTGGGCTCCCGAGAAGCAGAATATGCAGCAATTAAAGTAGTTCTTGCAACAACATCTGGTTGAGGTATTTTATCGAAAAGTGTCTTTGCATAGTTCAAATTGTAACATTTACAGTATACATCGATCAAACGGTTGAGGATATGTTTACGCGGCACGAATCCAGAAGTTATCATGTGAGCGTGGACAGTGGGAGCAATAAAATAGAAGGCGGTGCCATGTTGGCAGCATAGGTGAAGGTTGGCAGCATAGTTGTTGGCCACTGTGCTGAGGTCCGTCGTTTGACGGAGGTTCTGAGGATGGATCAGAGATTTAGCAACCGAGGCAGCGCCACTTGTCATAGAAATTGGATCGGAACTAAGTGCAGTAAGGTATCACTACTGCTCTCATAAATTCTCCACCATAGACAAGTGGAAGAAGCCGCCGTCACCAGCAGATTCAACACAGACACAGGATGATCGTCACCGTGTTTAGAGAACTTACAGTACAACACAGCGAATATGAATACATACTAGAGGTTAACTCTCGGATTAAAGCTATTGGAAAAAAATGTTGTAGGCATCGAGAGCAACTGCTTCGTCTTTCGATAGACCCATGCAAGGATTTTGAATACGGATATGAGCTGACCTATATGTATTGAGAAACTAACGGGCTTGGTCCAGTCATTAGTATTCGACCTTAGGCCCAAAAATTGAGCTTTTTGGTGTTCTTGCTAATCAATAATCCTAAAAAAAAGTGATTTTGATAATTACATATGAATGCAAAAACAACAAAAAAGAAAAAACGTGAGACTTGACATAATGGAAAAGTTACTTTCATATGATTTGAATGTCGCAAATTTGAATCGAACATCATCTTACAATGCAAGAGAATGATGCATACATTTTGCCCAAAGTGACCCGATCTCTTCTCGAACATTGAAAATAGTGAGATGTTCGTGCACCGGATTTACATTTTTACCTATTATTGCAAAACTATTGGTGCTCTTCTAAAACTTGATTTATTATATACTTATATTAATTATAAACTTTGAAAATAAAAATGTGTTACGGTGCCATAAAACCACCCAAATTTCTTGTCCCCTTACATTTTAGAAAAATTATAATAGTGGACCATGATTTACTTTCAGAAACTACAATAAGATCAGATCGGCTTTTGTGTTGCACCAAAAGCTATAACTGATAATAATGATGTAACTGATATATTTTAAAATCATGCATCCATATTACATAACAATCTTCTCCTTCAAACATATTGTGCTTTTTTACGAGGGAAGTGGAAAGTCGAATAAAAAAGTTATTGTTCGTTCCATACGAGAAATATACATAATCCCGAATTGATGTTCGAATCCAGCCATCTCCTAGACTAAGAAGTGTTATGTATTGTGCTTCATCCCCATGCAAAAAGTTAACAATGCTGTCCTGAAAATGTCTCCATGATCAAGCTTGTATCGATGCTTCCATGTTAGAATCTGCTAACAGAAAGGCACAACAAACCGCTCCTCTGTTAGCAGTCACCAAACACAACCAAGTGATTGAATCAAAGGTTAATTTAGTCACTGATTAAGCAATTTTAGTCCACAACTTATATGGGACATGGGGCTACTTTGAATTCCAGCTAATGACAGCTTTTTCAAACTGCAACCTCGCTGTTTAACTCTCACGAAGTCAAAATTATATATCAAATTTAGAAATTTAACTCCATATATGATATCAAAATCAAATACAAAAAAGCAACACCTTTTACATACACTGAATCGAAAAACAAAAATCCCATAAACAAGGGAAAAAAAAGGATAAAATATCAAGAAAATAGAGATTGTTGTTAATAATACAAGGGGTAAAACTCAAAACCAATTGGTAATAAGTGGAGTAACACATATGTCTTATAAAGAGATAACATATCTTGTAAATTGTCAATGTGGGTCGGTGAGCATGCGACAGAATATCTATTCACATGAAAAGTCTGATTTGATATTATGTTAAGAATATACATGGGGTTCCAACTCAAAACCAATTGGTAATAAGTGGAGTAACTCGTGTATTTTTTAAAGAGCTAAAATAGCTTGTAAATTCCCAACGTTGACAATTCTCGACAATTTTAACATAAAATTATAAAACTAACCACGGGAGCAGTCTCCACTTTGTGCCTCCAACCAAGGGCACGGAACAGCCAAACGATCCTTTGGATTTAAAACAAGGACAACAAAAATTTCTTAGAAACAACACCAACATCAAAATAAATCAATCCAGATCTCGGAATATCAACCCGGTTCTTTTATAGGAAACCACATGAACAAATCCTACGCTTTAATCCCAGATAGCCCATCGATCTGTCCATATCGAGAACATTCATATCGTAATGCACTTCACTCTCGAACTTAGCATTGGAAGCTTGATCCAAGAAAACTTGGAATTTCCCCGAATTGTCGAAGTTGAAATTCTTCACCCCCTTTGGGAATTAAGCTCTGCAGAAAACTTATAATCAAATATGTATCTTTGGGGATAAAGAAAGGCAAAGTAACAAGATGACTCAATGAACATTTGTCGAGATGTGAGATTTGGAATCTCCGTCCTTGAAACGATATTGCCCCACTATGGTGATCAAAGTTTAGCGACAATCGTTTCCCAAGATACAACGACTATGACTTGTGATAAGAGCACTCCAAATTACAAGTCCTCAAACCACAAAGGTTTAAATGCACTCCTCCAACAATAACAAAAGATGAAAAAGATGAATGTGCAGAATTTTGCTCTAAAAAACTTGAAGTTGATCTTGCAAGAGTATGTTTAATTCACTTAGGGATTATTATATTATACTCAACCAAGGAATTTCATCAAAATACATCATTTGGTAGCATTATTTCATGAAAATTGCACCCGGACATGAAGGGACACTTTTTCAAGAAAAAACTGCCATGTAAATTTCCGGGCAGAAGTGGAGGTGCTCAAGCACCGCTTCTGCTTCCTAAAAACTGGACAAGCGCTCGAGCGCTACTTTGGATTTTCCCAGACGGCTTTTTCTCGTCCTTTTTGCTCGTTTTTTCTCCATTTGTATTTTTTGAATTTTATATGCTTAATTTTAATTTAGTAAGCATATTCTTCCAAATATCCGATTAGGCCATTAAGATTAATATGGATGATTTCATTTCACAGTCAACAATTTGAGGGAATGAGCAGATGATAAGAGAATGGGCAGAGGGGATAGTATATAGCGTCTAGAAGCTACGTTCATGAAATGGAAAGATAGATGTCTAATCGATAATAGTCATCATTCGTTTGGTTGAGTTTATACTTCCATGATTTATGGAAAGATGCTTGATTTATTCTCCTTTCCAAAAAGTGTGATTCTTTATCATAAATTGAACAGTAACCTATAATTACAGAATTACTCATATACTTTTTCTACAATTAAACAGAAAAATAAAAAACATTAGCACGTCGTATTTTTTTTCTTCCAATTTTCAATCTCATCTACAAGATAAATATTAATCAAAAAATGAAACTGTGAATCTCAGTAGTACTTTCGATTAGGGGCGGACTCAGAAAAAAAAATTGGGAGTGCGAATTTTTTTTTATAACGCTTAAGGTTTAAAATTTTTTTTGGGGTACAAAAAAATTTATTTTTAAAAAATAAGGGTAATTTTTTTTTAAAAAAAAACAACTTTTTTTTCATTAAAAAACTTTTTATTTTTTGGGGAGGCGGGGTCAGCCCCTGATTTTGATGGTGAAATTCTTTTATAAAGAGATAATAACTTGAGGTAGGCTGTAATATCAATCAAGTATATTGTTCAAATTTAATTTGAATATGTGAAATTCATATAAATATGTGATCCGTGATCCCATCTGGATTGTGCTTGCCATCATCGTATTCATCGGGAATTGAGATCATAACATGACGTTTTTATCCAGATGGGATCATGGATCTATTGTTGCCATATTGATTAGGTCTCGCTGCCGGTGTCCTTATTTGCGGTTTTTTGGTTGCAAGTGGCTGGCCAATAATAATAGTTACGGGTAACATTCTCAAAAAGCATTATTAATTTTTACCTTATTAATCTATTTTAAAAATGATTAACTTAAATTTATGTCGTACTATTAATTTCTTAAACAAAAACCAAAAAAATATAATAATAATAATAATAATAAGAAGAAAAGGATAGCGCATGGCGAAGCACTGTAGCGATAAGAATGATGATGATCATTATTTTGTCATGGCATAACGATGCCTAAAACGATTCACACAAAACAAACAAATATATGTGGATTGCTCAATTGTTAAATCATAATCACAAAATAGATGTATAAAAACTCACGGTTCTGGTAAGTGGTGCTGATTGGTAGCTGGTCAAATGAAAATAAAGCACAATTAGTATATTGTACAACAAAAATACTGAAATATAATTATCAAATTCTTTGCGATTGATAATCAAAGATATTTAAAATCATAGATCACCAAACACATCATCATCATAAAACTTGATACATACAAATCATGTATTAAAATAACTTATTAAAAAGTTCGATAATTTATAACTTAACACCTAAAATATTTAATTTTATAATTTAAGACACTAAAAAGTTCGATAATTTATAACTTAACACCTAAAATATTTAATTTTATAATTAAGACACTTTAATACATAAAAATGTGGGCGAATTGAGTATGGTAGGTGGATAAATGTGCAACACTCTACTGTCCATAAATGAGGGTTACTCAATTTTTCAACTGAGACTCCTGTTTTTTAACGGGTCGGGGGGAGATTGGGTTTTGTGGGTTTTTCTTATACCCTTTATTATTATTTTTAAATATATGTTTTAAATGATTGCCAGGATATAACAGTCATTCCGCAATCGAAACAAACGGTTAAGTGACGGAGAAATCCGTGTAAATATTCCTTACGCGACGTTGTTTTAGCCACGATAGACACCTTTACGCCACATCGTTTTCGACCTATCGACCCAAAAATATACACATAATTTTCTCATTTTCGGTTTTTTTTTTTTAACAAGAAGCCTGTAAATTATTGTAATTGAATCAGTTTTGTGAATTTGGTATGGCGGAAAAGCTTATGCATGCGGTTCAGTATGACAGATATGGCGGTGGGGCATCTGGTTTGAAGGTAATAAATATCAGTTCTATGGGAATTTTTGTTTATCATGTGTCCTTAAGAATTTTAATGAATCTCTGGTTTGAATTTTAGTTGAATTGTTAAAAATCTATGTCACGGTTCACGATAGTGTTGTTTGGAAGTATTTGAGATCACACGAGGCTGGACTAAGAATTTGTAAGCCTAGGAGATGAATGAAATTCATACTCTGTGGAGGCACCCTGAATTTTAAGATAATTTTTTTGGAAAAATCTGAGTGTAAAATAAAAATTTTAAGTTATTTCAGTCACAATCTGTTAATTTTCAGAAAATGTACTCTTAGCAACTCCTCTGTCCATGCAAAATGTTGTCTAATTAGACCACAAGTTTGGTGGCGAATATCAGTGGCTGGTTGACTCCGGGAAGAGTTTGTGATTGTAATTTAGCTAATCTAAGCATGGGGTCAACCTTGGAAATTCGTTAGATGGAGCCACTTAATGTATTTGTGAGAGCGTATTAGCTAACTTTTTTATGGAGGTTCAAAGAACTTTTTATTTGCCTTGGGCGTCTGAGCGTTCTTGCCCGTCAAGAAGACATGGTTAACTTGCTTATAATTAGTTAAAATAGACTCGCAAAGAAAGACCGACAGCGGGTTTTCTCAATGTGTTCTGGTTTTTTATAGTCTGAGTTAGTTATCCAAAATGAGTTCTCAATGTAAACGTAGTATAGTAGTATTGTTAATTCAATTGGTGTCGATGATATTTATGTATGTCTATTTGATACCTCCTTCCAGCATGTTGAAGTTCCTGTCCCTACAGCTAGGAAAGGTGAAGTACTACTGAAATTGGAGGCCACAAGCCTAAATCCGGTTGATTGGAAAACCCAGAAAGGCATGCTTCGGCCTCTTTTTCCTGGAAAATTTCCTTTTATACCGGGTAAGCATGCTGCCTCTATTTCGGAAACTTGATGCTGATTGTTTTTTTTTTCCTTCTAAAACTCATATATCAGCGCTCCTTTGCTTTCCTATTCATGTTTTCTTCTCTTTATGGAGCAGCTACTGATGTAGCAGGAGAGGTGGTGGATGTTGGACCCGGAATCAAAAACTTCAAGCCTGGTGATAAAGTTGTTGCCATATTGAGCCATCTCGTAAGCTTTCAAAATTTATCTACTCGACTGTATCATCTGGCAAAATCAATGCTCACTCGAACTTCACTCAAAGATGAAGATGTCATGTTCTCCTATTTTTCTTCTTTTTCTAATCGATATAGCCGTCATATGTGTAATACGGTTATTCTTGGCTACCCCATGGGGTGGTGTCCCATGGGGTAGATCCATCCATTGGATGGGTATATTACCGCATGGGGCACCACCCCATGGGGTAGCAAGAGCCCAATTCGTGTAATACCCGTCTCATATCAGTCGTTGGGAGTAGTATGAAAGTGTTGTAGGTGGCATATTCAACTCTCATGATAACATTTTGCTAACTGAACACTGATACAAGTACATTTTTGTAAACGGAAAGTGGATATAGATTTGGTGGTAGCACAGTCAATTGCCTAAACTCTAATCTATGCAGTCTCGTGATGTCATTTCCTCATCATAATGGTTCTTAAATTTTTATAAAACAGTCAGGAGGTGGTTTGTCAGAATATGCAGTGGCAAAGGAAAATCTGACGGTTCCTAGGCCCCCTGAAGTATCAGCTGCTGATGCTGCTAGCCTTCCAGTTGCCGCCCTTACAGCTCACATGGCCCTCACTCAATCGGCTGAGGTTAAGCTCAATGGAAGTGGACCCCACAAAAACATTCTTATCACTGCCGCCTCAGGTGGTGTTGGCCATTACGCAGTTCAGTTGGCAAAGCTTGGAAATACGCCACATCACAGCCACTTGTGGTGCCCGAAACATCGAGTTGGTGAAAAGCCTTGGGGCGGATGAGGTTCTTGATTACCAGACCCCAGAAGGGGCAGCCTCAAGAGTCCATCAGGCAAAAATCTGACGCCGTATTCACTGTGCACGGGACTTTCCTTGGTCTGTTTTTGAGCCAAATTTGAGTAGAGAACGGGAAGGTCATCGACATCACTCCTGGGCCAAGCGCTATGTGGACTTTTGCTTTGAAGAAACGACCTTCTCGAAAAGAAACTGGTGCCGTTGCTTCTTATCCCGAAAGGTGAGAACCTGCAGTAGATCTTGTTGAGTGGTGAAAGAGGAAAGATCAAGACATAATCGACTCTAAGCATCGTTTGAGCAATGCTGAAGATGCTTGGTCCAAGAGCATTGAGGGCCATGCTACTGGGAAAATCATTGTGGAGCCATAAATGGGAAATGTTGAAAAGATGCATTTGTATGTAAGAATATGGATTATATGGTAGAAAATCAAAATGATGACATTGTTAAGTGAGCAGGTATCCTATAATATGCTCTTGTGGGAATTCCGGTGGTTTTTCTCTCTTTTCTTTTCCCTTTTCTCAGTGTTGCTTAGTTTGTGAACTCTTCTAGAATGACATTCCTCCGTTGTGCTGCTCTACATGCAAATGAACAATCCATATCTTTAAAAATATCAAGTATGAAAAATCAATGTGATTAACAAATAACAAAGTGAGTATATTTCGTTCGACAGTATAAATGTACTTGATAGGAACGGAATACAAATAACCCGTGGGTGTTTGGAAACATTCCAAAATGAGAACAAAAATGAAGCAAGAATCAGTTCGACTGTCAGCCAGAATTCTCATCATCAAAATTAAAATCTGTTAGGTAAGTGATATGTCTGCACAATCTGGAGAAGAAAAACAATATCAACAGTAGGAAAATAACACACAAGAACTTCTGGAAATGATATTAATATATTGATATTTTTGATGAAATGAAACAGCACAAAAGAAAATCCCAAGATGTTCTCTCTGTACACCAATCTCTTGATTCCCTAACTAGTGCTAGTAAAAACTAACCACAATGATAATAGCATGATTGATCGGCAGCTCCCCCCTCAACACTTTATTTCCATCTCTTTCTAGGCCCTTTTAACTCTTCTAACTCATGGGCTTGTTAGGATATAGACCCAATAACAAATTGGGCACGTAACAAAATCGTTACCCTTCCTTGGTTATTCGGGTCCCACTCGAATTAGGGGAAGTGGATGTGAGAACATTGGATGATAACCACTCCACTTGGTTTTATACCATGATGCAAAGATGCACAAAGCTCATTGGCCAATCGCTGTGGATCTTCTTGGAGACGTTTAGCAAAAACTTCAGCAATCCTAGAAAGCATGCTCAGGCCTGCAACTCGTTGGCCTGATGCGACATAACCAATTGATATTTCATGGAACGATCAACGTTATTACAGTGGAGTTTTTTTAGTTAAAAGTAAAAAAGATAATTTGGACAGATTATGATAGAAAAAAAAATCAAAAAATTTGGAAAAACTTGACCGTGAAATTGCTGTTCCGTTTCGCGACGGCGCCATTATAGTTACACATTCGTTTAGCATAGAAGTTTATTGCTGCAGTTACCGTTCCCGTTCTTTCTGTTCTGCTGTCGTTTTTTGCAAACCAAGCGAGACTCGCGATATAAGAAGTGATCAAGATCTTCAACAATAACCAGTCCACCAGCTTCACCAACTATGCTGTTCAGGGAATAAGCACCACTAAAAATAACCTTCACCTTTTGCTTGTAAGCTGGACCAAAAATTATATCGAAAACATGAAACAAACAGAAACCATATTCAACACTTGAGAAAAATGGCATAATACAAATAGCAGTGCCAATGAAAAAACTCCAAGCATCAACAGATATTTACCATCAAAAGAGACGTGTGAATTGAGAAAATTCCATTATAAATTAGTAGCCCGAAAAATCTCTCTCCTTTTCTTTGCATTCTTTCTTGATCAATTATTTATGCACAAAATACTTTCCAAGCTACTCCCAATGTTTTGTTTGAAAATAAGAATATTTTCAGTAGTATACTGAATTATAACAATTGGAATATGGAGGCAGAGCCAAAACAAGGTTGAAGACTAAATTAGGCAGATGCTAATTCTTAAAATAATATTCGAAATGACGAACCTACTGAATCACATATGCTCCTAATACAAAAGCAAATGCATAGTCTATTAAACTTGATTCTACTATTCATTTCAAATCTTTATTGGCTTTGAACAACACGTACATCCCTTTACTTGGACCTTCCCGCAGCAGTTACAGATGAATCGACAAAGATATCAAATTATTTGTTTCCTGCATGGTCCTCCATTTCTCAATAAATACATATGCTCCATCGTTCGCTGACACGGTCGTGGCCACTAAGGACTGTTAGCATATATGCCCTGTAAGCCAAAAGTTGGCCTATTGGGCTTTATACACCCAAAGCCCATTAGTTACTTAATGACCCTATAAATATATCATTCTAGTTGAGATACTCAATTCATTCCATACGATTCCATTCAATACACATTCTCATATAAAAGCCGTCATCACACTAGCACTGGTGCCGGGCTTGTAGATCTGGTCAGCTTGATTGGACTCGAGGATCACCGCCATCAGATTGATTTCGCTGTTATCGGTAATCCCTTTTCGTGCATTATATTTTGATATTTGCATGTTAATATATGAATCAGACGCGATCGACCGTCCCGGGTCAGATCTGTTTATTGTATTATTTCCGCTGCGTTTGGATCTGGCGCCGGGGTGCGGAAACCCAACAAGGACATCACAGATGCTGCTTTTCAATTCCATTGTCATTTTGTGAAACGATCGCGGTTATTGACAATTTTTTTAATTAAAAGTAAAATTAATAGATAATTTGGATCAATGATTAATAAAAAAAATCAAAAATATTGAAAATATTTAAGAATATTCCGACCGTTCCGTTTCATGACGACCATAAATCCGTCATTATAGTTACATATCCGATTTAGCATGTAATTTTACAGCGTCAGCTTTCCATTCTGAACGGCATTCCGCTACCATTTTATACTCATTTGTAGACAGAAAGCATTGGATTTAACCACAATAACTATAATTATAAAGAATAAAACAGTGGTGGCGAAATATCAAGATACGGGCGGTGAAGAATCAACCTCGAGTCCCTTCTTTAAGGGCTTTGGCTACACGAATAGGAGTCTTTCGCAGATCGCGATTAATATCTTCACCCAAACCCTGCAAGAGAACTCTCACCGCATCTTCAATAGCTAGTTTCAGGATCCTCAAAATCCAGCTCCACACAGACCCCAATATTCACTCTATTCCCAAGTTCCATATTATAATGGCCCTCTTCTAAAGCCCCCATTTGGTTTGTACTAGGAAACAAATCCCACAACCCACCCAAGAACCAGCTCGATGTTGGCCCCTGGTGCGGCAACATGAGATAGAAATACTGAAAATGAAGAATATAATGGACACCAGAATTTACGTGGAAAACCCCTAAAAGTATTAGGGTAAAAACCACGGGCAAGATGAAAAGATTCCACTATAATATTTTGTGGGTTACAACCTCTCTCTATCTTTCAAAGAGAACAACAGTCTCAATATAGGAGAAAACTACCTCACAAAGATTATAGAATACACACTTAAATGTAGAGATATGAGAGAACACTCTGAAATGGAATGAATGAAATGAAATCAGAAGAGCTCTATTTATAGGGTTGAAGATGTGCATTAAATGCACATCTCCCAACTGCCATCTCCCCAACTCCCATCTACTAACCACCCACATTAATTGTGGGTGGACAAAGTCAACATTTCTCCCACTTGGAGATTTGATTGAGAATCAAGCACATCTCCACACCCTTCATTCTTGCCTACCCCGCTGCTTACGTTTTTGCTAGGCCACTTGAGGATCCGCACCACTCAAACTTATCAGCACTAACAGGCTTCGTCAGAAAATCAGATATGTTCTCATTCGTATGGATTTTCTGCATATCTACACTTCCGTCTTCTACTACTTCCCGCACAAAATGAAACTGTACTCCAATGTGTTTCGTCTGGAATGAAAGGATGGATTCCTTGCAATATGTAAGGCACTCTGACTATCACGAAACAGGAGAATCTTCTCCTGTTTGCACCCGAGCTCCTCCAATAACCTTTTATTCCATATTGCCTCCTTGCAAGCCTGAGTAGCTGCCATATATTCTGCCTCTGTTGTAGATAACGCTACAACTGTTTGCAGTTTTGAAACCCAGCTTACTGCTCCTCCTGCAAGTGTAAACACATAACCAGTAGTAGATTTTCTTTTATCCGGATCACCTGCATAATCTGAATCTACATAGCCCCTGAGTGTAAATTCTGATCCCCCATAACATAATGCAGCATCCGAGGTACCCTTAATGTATCTAAGGATCCTCTTAACAGTACTCCAATGCTCTCGTCCAGGATTCGCCATGTACCGACTAACTGCTCCCACTGCTTGTGCAATGTCTGGTCTTGTACAGATCATAGCGAACATTAAACTTCCCACCCGCTGATGCATACGGTACTCGAGACATCTCAATCCTCTCTGCTTCACTGCTAGGACTCATATCGGAGGATAACTTGAAGTTAACAGAAAGAGGGTAGATATTGGCTTACAATCTTGCATGTTGAAGCGTTGCAAGATTTTCTTCAAATAGTTTTTCTGGGAAAGCCAAATCTTTCTGTTACTTCTGTCTCGGTGAACTTGCATCCCTAGAATCTTGTTTGCCGGTCCCAAGTCCTTCATATCAAATTCCCTAGCCAATTGTGCCTTTAATTCTTGGACTCGATCATTGTTGGGGCCTGCGACCAACATGTCGTCCACGTACAACAACAAAATGATGTAATCATTGTCCCCAGATCTTTTGTAATATGCACAAGGATCTGCATTGAGTCTGTTGTACCCAAGGCTCATGATATAGGAATCAAATCTCTTGTACCAACACCTCGGCGCCTGTTTGAGACCGTACAGAGATTTGTTCAACCTGCAAACCAAGTTCTCTTTGCCTATTTCAGCAAAACCTTCTGGTTGGAGCATATAAATTTCTTCTTCAAGATCTCCATGAAGAAAAGGTGTTTTCACATCTAGCTGCTCTAGATGTAGGTCAGACACCGCACATAATGCCAATACTACTCTGACTGTTGTAAGCCGAACCACAGGAGAAAATATCTCATTGAAGTCGATACATTCTTTCTGAGCATATCCTTTCACCACCAATCTTGCACGATATCTTTCCACTTGGTTGTTACCATCACGTTTGATCTTATAGACCCATCTGTTACCGATGGCTTTTCGTCCTCGTGGTAGTGAAACAAGATCCCAAGTTTTATTCCGGTCCAAGGCCTCCAATTCTTCCTGCATAGCTTGCATCCATAGGGATATATCCGAACTTCGAGTAGCCTCCTGGAAACTCGATGGCTCATCATCCTCTGTCAGCAAGCAGTATGCAATATTGCTTTCAGTATCATAATCTGAAAACCAACCGGTGGTCTCCTCTCGCGAGTAGACTGTCGAACTTTGAGAACCTCTGACTCATCTGGTTCTTGTTCATCGTGCTCTGGTAATACCTCAGAAGAAACTTGACCTTCTTCTGTCTTATTTTCCACCTGAATTGTAGTAGTATCTGAATTCAGTGTGCCTTTGTCTCCCTTTACTTTATCTTCCTCGAAGATAACATCCCTGCTGATAATCAGTTTGTGGGCAGTGGGATCCCACAAGCGATACCCTTAACACCATCAGCATAGCCCAAGAAGATGCACTTTCTGGATTAGAATCCAACTTCGATCTTTCTTGTTCATTGTATAGAACATATACCGGACTTCCAAATGTATGTAACCGAGAATAATCCACTGGCTTGCCTGTCCACACCTCCATCGGAGTCTTCAGATCAATCGCCACTGATGGAGATCGATTGATAATATAACTGGCGGCCTTGACTGCTTCTGCCCAAAATGACTTGGCTAGACCCGCAGTCTTTAGCATAGCCCTTGTTCTATCCAACAGGGTTCTATTCATCCGCTCTGCCACTCCATTCTGTTGAGGGGTGTAAGACGTTGTGAATTGCCTTTTGATGCCCTCTTGTTGACAATATGCATCAATTCATCACTAGTATATTCTCCTCCATTGTCAGTCCTCAAACACTTGATCTTCTTTTCAGAGTCAAGTTCAACCCGCGCTTTTGACACTTTGAAGACTGGAAAAACATCTGATTTCTTCTTGATAGGATACAACCAGCATCTTCTAGAGAAATCATCAATGAACGAGACAAAATATCTCGCTCCTCCTAGAGATACAACGGTGCTTGCCAAACATCAGAATGAATCAGCTCCAGAATACCGTTGCTTTTGGCAGTAGATGTGCCAAACTTTAGTCTATGTTGTTTACTGGTAACACAATGCTCACAAAAGGGTAGAGACACTTTTGTAAGCCCTGGCAACAGCTTTCGTTCCGAGAGAACCTTCAACCCTCGTTCTGACATATGCCCGAGCTTTCTATGCCATAACACTGTTAATTCTTCTCCCGAACTAGTCGATGCAACAGCTAGTTCTGCCTCTTGTGTGTTTTCCCCCAAAGTACATACATATTCTTGTAAGCCTTTTCCGCCTTCAATACCACAAGTGCGCCTTTCACAATCTTCATGATCCCATTTTCGATACGGGTCTTGCACCCAATATCGTCCAATTGTCCCAAAGACAAAAGATTCTTTGTCAGACCCTTCACGTGTCGTACCTCCTGTATGGTGTGAATAGTACCATCAAACATTTTAATTTTGATAGTTCCTACCCCAGCGATTTCCAAGGCATGATCATTTCCCATGAATACAGATCCTCCTGAGACTGGTTCATACTGGTCAAACCATTCTCTCCGAGACGTCATGTGCCATGTCGCTCCTGAGTCCATTATCCATGTGTCATAAAATATTTGCCTGCCTTCCGCAACAGTTGCTGCTTCGCTAAATAGTATTTCTCCACCGTCTGAGGTACTGGCAACATTTCCTTGAGAATCTTTTCGACACTTCTTCTTACTCGTACAATCTTTCTTGAAGTGCCCTTTACCGCCACATTTATAGCAGTAAAAATTCTTCTTCTTACTTCTTGATTTGGATCTACCATACTTATGACTCCCACTGGAGTCACGCTCCGTCGATCTTCCTCTCATCATCGGCAAAGCCTCTGCATGCTTTGAACTTGCCAACCTGTCTTCCTTGTTCTTGCGCCTACTTTCTTCTTCAAGAACCGTGGCTGCAACATTATTGAAGACTAACATATCATTAGTGACATGTTGGTCAGATTGATGATGAGTTGATCATATGAATCCGGTAGACTTTGAAGTAGAAGCTCCGCACGTTCAACTTCCTCTATTTTATGCCCCAAAGAAGTGAGCTGGGCAAATAGAGTATTCAAAGTATTGATATGGTCGGTCATCGATGAGGATTCCGACATCCGAAGAGTATAAAGCCTTCTTTTTAAGAAAAATCTTGTTGTGTAGTGAATTGGCCTCGTACAGGTTTGTTAAAGTATCCCAAATATCTTTGCATTTGTTATTTCAGCGATACTTGACAATACCCCATCTGTTAGAGCAAGATGCAATTAGCAATAGCATTACCTTCATCTCATTCCACTTTTCATCGTCCATGCCCTCCTTCGGCCTATCTCCAATAGCCGCCAAGCAACGATCTTTTCGTAGAACTGCTTGCATCTTCATTTTCCACAACATGAAATTACTTCCGTTGAATTTTTCGATCTCGAACCGTGCCGCCATTCCGACAACAATAAAATTGCCTCAATAAAAAAAAAATATATCTCAAAAAATTTTCTGATGTGGAAGATCAGTCAAGGCTGCAACCACAGAGCATACTTAGAATTTTTAAGATTTTTACAACGAGGCTCTGATACCACTTGTTGGCCCCTGGTGCGGCAACATGAGATAGAAATACTGAAAATGAAGATATAATGGACACCAGAATTTACGTGGAAAACCCCTAAAAGTATTAGGGTAAAAACCACGGGCAAGATGAAAAGATTCCC
>CAJQUN010000015.1:4137341-4186385 GCA_907163345.1 Haberlea rhodopensis
TCTGGCTGAGAACAATCAAGAGCAAATTGTGGAATTCTGCAAGAAAGAAGGGCTTGTTCTTTGGCAGATGAGGTGTTTAGTTCCTTGAAGACTCGATAATATTTAACCTGTGACCCTACTTCGGAAATTGATGCTCGTTTAATCATTTGGATATTGATACACTCACTATTTCGCCTCTAAATGGCTTAATGTCATTAACTTCAGACAATAATTGTATTCGATGGTGTTTGGTTTTGGGCTTTCTGCAGGTGTACCAGGAAAATATTTATGTGCCTGACAAGCAGTTCCACTCCTTCAAGAAAGTTGCTCGGTCTTTGGGTTATGGGGAGAAAGATTTCTCCTTAGTATCTTTTCAGTCTGTGTCTAAAGGTACTTCTGGTCAAGTTTTCTTGCATGTTATAATTCTATGTCATAGGAACCTTTTCCTAGTAGATGAGCTTCTGTTTCTTCTCCACCTTCAGGTTATTATGGAGAATGTGGAAAAAGAGGAGGTTACATGGAGGTCACAGGATTTAGTCCTGAGATAAGGGAGCAAATATACAAAGTGGCATCCGTAAACCTTTGTTCTAACATATCTGGTCAGATTCTTGCAAGTATTGTCATGAATCCCCCGAAGGTTCCTTTTTTTCATCTTTGCTTTATTATACCTCATTTTATACAAACAATAAAAATTGACCAATAGAGATAAAAAACATATTGCATGAAACAAGTTTCCCCTTTGAACATGCAAATTAGATTATAAACGGTTAGGTAAAACTGATCGATTACGCTTGACAGGAAGTTGCGTGTTAGAAACTGTTGGATTATTTTTTTCTCTTGGTGGAACTAAGTTGAGTAAAGATGGATGCAATAGCCGCAATGGTTCTCTTGTTCTACCTAGCTCATTAGAACTACATTGTGTAAGCCTTCTTGAGAGAGGGATTCTTATTCAACCCCATACGTGACTGTAATTGATGGGCTACCCTAAACTAAATTATAAGAACCTCTCTTTGAAAACAGTCCTATATTATTTAACTGCGTGTTTCTACATGTTAAAGCAATAGGATCTACACTCATCCAACTACAAGTACATTTGTGCACCTTTTTGGTAATTTTCTTGTATAATTTTTCAGGTTGGAGATGAATCCCTATGAGTCTTATTCGGCAGAGAAAGATGCAATCCTCTCTTCACTCGCAAGACGCGCCCATGTTAGGCTTTTAACTGAAAATTTAACCATTTGTCTAAGATTAACAACCCAAAAATATAAAGAAGGAAAATCTCATAAACGGATATTGAATAACAATTGCTACCTATTAGACTTAATAAACTTCTTTCATTGCCGCTTGGCACTCGTTGTTGGTCCCTTTTTTACGTGTTCACCTATTTCTTATCTCACTCTTTCTTGGTCTACAGAAACTTGAGGATGCATTAAACAGTTTAGAAGGAGTTACAGCAACAGAGCAGAAGGTGCTATGTATCTTTTTCCTTCTATACGCCTACCAAAGAAAGCAATAGAAGCAGCAGAAGCTGTTAAAACAGCTCCAGACACGTTTTATGCTCGTCGACTTCTTAATGCCACTGGAATAGTTGTTGTCCCTGGCTCTGGTTTTGGACAGGTAAATATTACCATCCCACTGATCTATTGAGTTTGGAGACATAATCAATTAGCTTAGGAAAATATTCACCACCAAGTATGATTTTTTAAGCGTCATTTTTAGAAACCAAAAGCTATTCAATGATTGGATATAATTATGAATTTCTTTTATTTTGCAAAAAAATAAGTAAATTTTCAGTTACAATTATTTAATTTTGTTTGTTGGTTTTATTTTATTTTGTGGTAGGTACCTGGAACATGGCATTTTAGGTGCACAATATTACCTCAAGAGGACAGAATACCGGCCATTATTTCGCGTCTCACTGAATTCCACAAAGGATTCATGGATGAATTCCGTGACTAAGGAGCTACACAATTTGGAGCTTGGTTTTAACTTTTGCCCTTTAAAAGAACACTTTTTATAAAACGTACATCATTTGGATCAGCTGGGAATCCATCATGTATGGAATGTTTCACTTGGCATAGTATAGATCAATCCACTTTGCTTTCAAAGGGAACCCTTTTGTTGACATCCACAATGGTTTGGGACTTGCATAATCTGTCACTTTTTTTGTGAAACGATCTGTTTGATTAATATGCGCTGTCAAATCGTAGTTTGAGAGTTTCCCACAATTGGTATTTCATTGACCATGGCGTTTATACATTATACTTGTGTGCGTGTGTGTGATTCACTTTTTAAATGGAATCATTGGAAAATTTACGAGGTATCGTGGAGGATTTAACTTGAATTCTGAAAAATAAACAACAGCCTGCACATCACGCATAAGCATCGTACCATATTAGCAGTCATAAAAGATTGGAAATGCAAATACTGTTTATCCAAGAAAAATTTAGAGAAATTATCGGAAATTCATTCTACTGAAGATGAATTTTGAATGGCAAACACAAGTACTCATACAAGAGTTTTTAAACCATAGATATAATGACATTGTCACCAAATTGAAGGCAGAAAATGAAACACCGACAGATGGCGGATCATGTCTCCTCACAGGCGGCTGATGACCTCTTCAACTTCAGCAGGGGTGTACAGATGATAAGTAGGCGACACGTTAGCGATATCAACGTTGTTGGCTATAACCTGATATGAAACGACAATGCATCAAAACCAAAGTGAATAACTACGAGAACGAGGGTATAAAAATAGAATCTGCATACATCTCAAGAAGTAGCATACCTTTTCCTCCATAACTTGCTTCAGGATAGAAAGTGCAATAGTTTCTGCTTCTTTCAGAGTTAGATCCTGAATCAAGAGAACAAAATTATAATAAAAAGACTTGAAAACGTTTTCCAGTTTCGGACTCCTGGAATGTATGGTAAAGCCTAATAAGAACAAAATATATTCTACTTCAGTGGAAGAACCGTTCAAAATTGTGAATAACAAATCTAAAAAAATAGCTAGAATGCCCAGCTATAAAGTTATTGCCAAAATGAACAAACAATAACCTTGTTATACTGCTCCTGCAAAGAGCTATCAGCACCTTCGGAACCTGACCCAATGGCTTTTGCATTGCATTGCCAAAATGTGCCAGATGGATCGGTATAGTATCTGTGCATCACAAATCCCTTCAGAATCAACTATCTCAATTGTTTAAGGGGCACGACACTAATTCAACCAAAATCTTGGAAAAATATGTCAGTCTAGAATTTCACAATCCAAATTATCAAGTGAAAAAGCAGCTCCTTATAAATGAAAAAACGAGTGAACTTATAAAATTTTGCTTTTTTAAATGAGCCAAAAGAGTGAGAATAGAGATCAATCATACTAACAATATCAATGCTATCAAATGGAAATTATTCAACTGATATTCAACAATCATAGCGAGATGCAGCTTAAAAACAGCTGCGCCTAATAACTTCTAGATTTACCATTTTTCAGTCCCAAATTAGCAAAGCATTAACATTCATAATTTCTTCTAACTATTTACCATGCGAAAGATTCCAAAAAGTCCCGTTTTTCAAAAATAATGACGTCAAAAGTTAATGAAATCACAGAACTTCTTTGATTTGCAAAAAACAACAAATACAAAAGAAGAAACTTATAGGCATTGCCAGCAATTTTAAAAGGAAGAAAAAGATGAACTTACAAGCTGGGACCATTCTCATCATGACCAGCAATGAGAAGAGAGACACCAAAAGGCCTGGACTGCAGGGAAAAGAAATAAAATAAGAAAGACGAGGATTTCAAATCTCTGTCCATGCAGATGAACTTGACACAGGGACAACAAACATCACCCAATAAATCGTTAGTTAGGAATAGAATTTTGTTATACAAAGTTTGTGCGGCTAAAACAAAGTGTAAATACTTGACTACAAATGGATCATGACTCAAACTATGTATCTTTGAATTTGCTACATCTCAATGTGCTACTTAAACGATGATAAGTTTGCTGCCAGTGACGCATAAAACCAATATGACTTCTAAATACTATATGTATTCTCCAAGGAGATTGTAATACAAAATAACTGAAGTCTTGGACAACAAAAATCCATATTCAAAGGATCTACACAAACATGAAAAGAGGCTAACCATAGATTCTTCATCTCCCTCACCAAATCTCAAGGCAAGATCGCAGAGAGCTTGAGTAGTGGATTCAACTGTCATGGGTTCACCATACGAGAACCTATGATTCTAGAAAATGGAACTGTGCCAGTTAGTAATTAATGCAACAAACATAATCAAACTATATAAAAGAAAAAAGAATCTTATAAAGGCAAAACAATACCTGAGTTTCAACTCTTGCATGTTCAACCAGGGTACGCGCATCAGCAATCAAGCCACTCATGGCACAACCAATATGTTCATCGATCTCCATAATTTTCTCCACACTACTAGGCTCCTGGTATCCATTAATAACACATTATTTATTTACCCCCAACAAGATTGCCAAATTATAAAATACCTAGCCCTAGTTCCTTATTTTCGATCATCGTGCTTTCAAATAAACGAGTAGAAGAATTTCTGAAGGACTGGGATAACACAAAGAACTGATCCATAATCATCATCATATTTTCACAATTAGAATTTTTTCAAGTGAACTTTTCACACTTCCGCTACTTCAAAAGTTGGGTGCTAATTTTCCTGAAGCACTATTAAAACCCAATAAATCAAAATGAAATTCCCTTCAAAAAATAACATTGCGCATACCAAAAGTGGCGATGTGATGCGCTTCTCAACAGCAAGAACAACCCCTTCCTTAGTCTTCACTCCAATTGCGGTCGAACCCAACTGAAACAACCATTAAAAAAATACACATTTCAAAATTTAAAAATAACAACAAGGCGAAGGAATACAAATTGAAATATAAACCAGCATCAGCAAAAACCTTGATAGCTTCGATTGCATATTCCACTTGAAACAACCGGCCTTCCGGAGAGAAAGTATTAACTCCTCTGTCATATTCAGTTCTACAAAAAAGACAATTCAGAAAATCAAAAAAATGGCAATATAAACCTCAGAAACAACTACAAACTAATCAAAATTTACCTCGTGAGGAACATTTTGTACAGCTCAGGTTTCAAAATTTCCTGTGAAGTTGTTCAATTAAAAGTCAAATAAACCTAACTAAACATCAATACCTCGTAATGTCAGGAAGATGTGCAGATATTAAGGCTATAAAGTACCAAAAAATTGATCTGAGAAAGAACTAACCTCGATTCGATGAAGACGAATGCGGTGTGGAGAAATGATTTATTTCGGCGGAACTTGTCGACCAAGGCAGTGGCACCAGAGGAAAATTGATGGGCTACTTATTGGGCTAAACACATTGGGTCTCTTCAAGGTCCATACATTGGGTTGTATATATTCTTAAATAATACCTTCGGCCCAAAAGAGATTTAAACAAAAACCCTTCACTAAAATTTTCTTGTAAATTTATCTACTCTTACATCTTACACACCAAAAAAATTAGAAAATTGTGCTTTGAATTTATCAAGTATCAGTTTCAATATCTCCTATAAGAATCTGTTAGCTAGATCTCTAATGAATTATAATTCGAGGCCATTAAAACATCTAAACTTATATAAATTTTGTTGTCTTTTGATTTATCTGATTAGAATTGGATACGCTGCAGTAATTTGCATCAAATTTATACACACACGACCCCAATACATTTGATACATGCTAGGATACATGGTTACTCCTAAAAATCATTCGGTGCAGTGTCAGACACTTCTAGGACACCGACACTCATTGGACACGCCACGTGACGTGCCCTTAATTTTCTTTTCACGCACACTCTCCTCAAAATAGAACACCCTTGTCATACACGCCGATGGGCATATTCGACATATAAATGATACTTTTGGGGGTTAATTGTACAATTTAAAAAGTTTTTGGCTAAAATGAAATTTGAGCATGTTAGTTAAATTTTATGTTAATTGAAGTAATATATATTTGGTGTTAAACTGTTAGCATGAGTGATATTATGATGATTTAAGTGGCATGCATATATTCATATGCTTTTTTGAATTTTGTAATAATATTTTTTTGTATTATCTTTTATTTGGACGTGCTTGTTAAACTTCATATTAATTGAAATAATATGTATTTGATGTTAGTGTCCAAATCGTGTTGTATCGTGAAAAAAATTTGAAAACCTGTATCATCGTGCCCGTGTTGTACCAATATCACTATTTCAGTGTCCATGCATAGTAGGTTATTGTACATGTAGCATGGTTTGTATGTAATCTCGCCAAATATATATAACCATTTAATGCACCATAAAAGTAACTGTAATTAATTTTATGTTACATCAAATAAATTGTTCATTTATGCTACTTTTAACGGGAATTTTGATGCTACGGTCAGGATATTACTCTAGCTGCATCAAGAGCCCAAAATGATTTGAGGTGGTGGGTTTCACACAAAATATACATTTTCGGCCATTGAATCCACCCTTAGGCAGTGGCGAAACCCAAAATATAATTTAGGGAGGGTGAAAAAAAATTCCGGTTACACCTCGCACTGGTTCTGGCGCATCCACCTTCAAAGAATTTGTTTCGATCAACCAAAATGCTAAACTAAAAAAGGAAAACAATCGTGTATAACACCATCCCATAAAGCAATTCTCTTGCTTGGCTTTGGAAACGGGTGAATGCTAACACTGATTTGTGTTGGAATACATACATGCAAATTTACTTTCTTGGCTTTATCTAAAGACTATATGAAAACGGGTGAATGATAACATTGATTTTTGTGAGCACTATATTTAAATAACAAACAAATATTAACTTAGACTCATTTACTTATGACCATATTATTATTATTATTATTATTATTATATAATAATAATGATGATTACCTTCTAAAAAATGCTAACAACTGAATAAAATCGTATAACACAATGACCGGCCAAAATGCTAATAACAGAATAATAATGATTTGATCCTATAACCTTTTTAG
The DNA here is from genome assembly GCA_907163345.1 of Haberlea rhodopensis. NCBI lineage: Eukaryota > Viridiplantae > Streptophyta > Magnoliopsida > Lamiales > Gesneriaceae > Haberlea > Haberlea rhodopensis. Next base: position 4,144,338 of record CAJQUN010000015.1, read on the forward strand.
GAATTGTGATAAAAAATATATACACACCTAAATCTTATTGAATAAGCACTCACTATTTTTTTTTTATTATTGGCCAACTTATAATTTTGACTGAACTTGAGAGGTTAAAAATAAAAATTATATATTGTGTTTTGATTTGACCCACATATTCAAGATCATTTTTATGAAAAATGTCTTAATTTTAAGTGATAGTATAAATATATATATATATAGAGTTTTTATGGGGTATGGATGTCCTTTGCGCACCCCCAATTCCGCCACTGCTCTTGGGGTAAAAGCGCAAAGGGTGTGATCACATTAACCCTTAAAAGGTAAGGTCCTTGACTCCTAAAATTAGAACATATGGCTAAATCTTTGACATGTGTCCCAAGACTTAGACAGTGTAGTTGACATATAGTACAATACTTATCCAAAAATGATGGATAATCGAGTGCTGAAGTATAATAGACAGTCTGTTTATTCAGTGAACAATGAGCTATTTCCATGCTTCCTTTGGCCGTATATATGGACAAAAGTTTTTTTTAAAAGAGTAAATGCAGAGCTTAGTTGCGAGAAATGCAGCCTTTTATTATTAATTAAAATAAGAAAAATAATTTTTCAATTATGTTGCTAAAAAACCACAGCACCCACAGTATCACAGTCACAAAAGAAAGATACACTTCTGATTAGAGCAAGATTGAGAGATATATAGACGACATGTATACGCACAGATGTTTTTGTATCTTAGTGACAGATGCTGAGTCTGGAACTGTAATTTACGTATACAGCTTACAATAAAATTTACTATACCAAAACATGGCTTTTGGGTTACTTTGCAGTTCGCAGACTGTAAAGTGGGTTCTACGTGTTCGTTTTCTTTTTTTTTTTGGTTGGATAGTCAGGGCTCTGCCTTTAGGTGGATTGGCCACCCCAACAACCAAATTGGAAATCTTGCAGTTTCAAAATCAAAAAGGGTGGTTAAAAATTGCTTTGGGTTAAAATTTCGAAACTTTAGAATATAGTAAATATTATTTTATGGGATTATGTGTTGTTAAATACAAGTTATCAAACATTTGGTAGTTTTAAATTCTTGATTATTGTGATGTTTTAAATGAGGAATTGCTGGAATAATTTCGTTAGGACAATATCTAGGTGACATAGATTTTGTCAACAGGGATTCTGAAGACTAAAGATCCAAGAAAATCCAAACCCCACATGAAATAAATTCTCATTTATTGCAGTAGCTCTGAATCATTCAATGATATGATTCTGCTATTTAGCTACTGTAAATTCGTGAGTGCATGTTATATGCCTGACATTCAGGTTCTGTTGTAAATGGAATGAAGTTACATTCAGATGGATTCTGAGTAATTAAATTCATCGTTTGATTCGTTTCTTATCAAAATTTATTGAATAAGCTGTGAAATGAGGTACTTATAAATGATGTAGCCTTTTCAAAATTAAAACCTGGAACTTCTTGGATTTTCTCAATTAAAACTGCAGAAAAAGTACATATGGTGCCCTAAATATGATATTTATTACAAGGGAAGCAGCCACAAGATTTGTCCCCTGAATATTTCGAGTTAATAAGGTTAACCCCTTTGCGGGCTTGCTGTCCGGCTTTAAGGATTTGTTCCGAATGCTGAAACTGTGCCGCTGCTCGCCATTCTTCGGCTTTTCTATGCACGTCGGCCATCCTTTTCATCAACTTTTCTTCCAAATTTGATTTCATTTTCTGTATTTTAACCTGAAATATAACATTCAACATCAAAATGTTCTTGAAATTCAAAAGATTAGTGCATAAGATAAACCAGTCAAAACAATTGTGGGATTCCCTAGATCATATTCCTTTTTTGCTTTACAAGGTTCTTGAATTTTGTTAGAAGCTGGCACTGTCTTTTGTTTTGTCCACAAGGACCCCAAGAACTAGGCACAAGCTAATAAAATAATGAAGGACTCCTTATCTGTTAGGTGAAACATTTCAAACACCAAACTATATTATATTCATATGTGACCAAAAACAAATTTTCTAGAGATGCCATTTTTTCAAAAAATAGGTTCCCTCCATGTAAGGATATAATTAAAACACCAACTTCAAAGAATTCTGAAAATCCAGCAAGTAATCCACGTGAATTCCAAACTTCTAGTATCAGTTATCTTTAACAAAACATTATAATATACAAATTGCAGAAGTTCTTACCTTTTTCTTACTTCTAAAGTATACAAGAAGTATTAATTTTAGTGTAAAGAGATTAAGATGAGCACGGGGGAGGAAAAAGTGTCCAAATTCTTGGGGGTGGCTCAATGTGGATGAAGCCAAACATAATCTTTCAAAATAATCCAATGGTCAACATAGTCCAGCCATCCCTAATTACACATTAAGATAAGTACATGGGATGATTTCTTATATTCAACTTGTGCTTAGCTTAAAGCCAAATCTCACTATTTAATTTTTCTGTCAGATAGTCTGATAGTGTATCCTCTTCATTCCATGAAAGACTTGCTTTACACTCAGTATAAAAAATCCACAAGTTTTACTTTGTGACAACAACATTTTGCCAAATCATTTGTCATCACAACAAGGTAGTCTAGTGTGAAAAATGATCCTCATAAAACAACATTTAGCGGCGTAAATAGTAAAATCTAGAATTGAAATTTAAGTACGCTGACTGATTAAATTAGCCTTGGAAGAACTTGCATGCAGGACTACTTCTTTTTTTAGATGAAAGCAAATTCGAATTTTTTTATCTCACCTAATAACACATATTGAGACTAAAAGATTATAAGTTTTACCTCAAGTTTTCTTGATTCTGCTTCTGCTTTCGCATTTTGAAGGTTCACCCAAGCTTGGATTTTCGCTTCTTCTCTTTGGTACCTGAATTTAGAACTGATATTAATTAATCTTCCCAGAAAGAATATAACGACGACGCAAAGAGTGATTTTTAATCTACCTAAGGCAGCTCTTCGTCTTCTCCTCTTCTTCCCAAGCAGAAGTTCTTGATTCAGAGACACTTTTGCGAAACTCACTATTCATCTCAAAATGTCTCAAACTCTTTGATACGTCCTCCTCCTCCTCCTCTCTTGAGCTCCAATTCGACGTGATGGAATCATATTTTGTCCCATGATGTAGTTTTGCTAAATGGCACTCTTGAAATTGTGTTATATCAATGGTATTTGAGCTATCCATGCTAGCCATGGATAAAGGACCAGACCGATCAGCGGGTGTGTTGTGGCGAGCCGGTGATGAGCTTTTGAATGGTGTTGGGCATCTTGAAGTTGTAGAACTTCCAAGAGGAGTCATTTCTGTGCCAATATCTCTATGTTTCACCTCATGTATACTATCATCCATTGATTTTACTATCGAATCTCCAAACAAAAATCCTTCTTTCGATGGGTCTAAGTCTCCAAATGTTGGACATATTTGTTTCACTTCATTTGTGAATTTATCTACATTGGCAAAAGATAATACTCCGATAGATCAATCCAAGTTAACAATTCTAGTCAAAGCTACAGTAAGTATTAACTAGCTACCATTTTGGGCAATGAATTTTTCTTATTATAATTATATATAATCTAAAATTTTAAGTTCTAAATTCATTAAATGTATCCCAAATTGAGCTAGATTCAATTTTTGAGATACAAACTCATTGTCACAGAAAAATACCCAACACATCGGCCACAGTCAATAAGTCAATATCATACAAAGAAGCTTTTCTAAGTAAAAGGAAAAGTTAAAACACTGTTGGGACAAAAGGTTTCTTACCTTTTAAGGGTAAATCTGCTGAAGCTGAAGCTGAAACCCCATTGATAGCTCTGGTTGAGTTAGGATGATGGTTCAGTACAGAAGACCCATGAAAAGCTGAAAACACTTTAGAAACTTTTTCCTCTGCGATAACCCTAGATTTTTCCGCAAAGATTTCACCTAGCTGTGGCTTGTACCCACTGCATTGCTTGGACAACATTCTTGAGGGCTCCAATGGCTTCAACAAGCCATGATTGTTATGAGCAGGAGATTCATTGCAAGAACTCCCACTCACAAGCCATTTTTCAGCATCATCCCATTTTGAAGGGACGTTTTTTCTTGAAAAATTCCCATTGCTGAAGCTGAAAATAGGCCTCCCAGGTGTGGGCGGAGCTTCCAAACTCCTCCTTGTAACATAATTCTCCCCATTATCTCTATTTCTATGAGATGAAATTTCAAGAAAACCCAGGGTTTCAGTTCCATTAGTTGCCACTGGAAATGAATTGACAAACTCAGAGGTTTCTTGGAGATTCAGCTTGCAAATGGGGTCTGATAAAGAATCCAAAAATGGGTTCTTTGAGCCTGTGTTGCAAAGTCCATTAACACCCTCCAACCCTCCTCCCTGAATCACAAAAAACAAAACAAAATCCTTACATTAAACCACAAATATTAAAACAAAATGCAATACAAGCACGGAAATTATTTCTCACCCCATTGTAAGCAAACAAGATTGAAGCTTCTGAGCACTTCCTGTTGTTATCTCTATCCATGGCTTCAATTTTCATAAACAATTTCTACACAAACTTAGAGTGGGCGAATTTTCTATAATGAAACATGTTTTTGACACAAAAATTTACTCACAAGAAAGTTGACCGGGGAGAGAGTAGTTTTGCTCGAGTGGGAAAAAAGATAGCGTCAAGTGTGGGGTCTCTTCTAAAATACTGTTGAACAATGACTAACATGCAATGTATGACAAAAGCTTCACCCAGCAATGGCTCTCAGACCAACAATTATACAGGTCTATTCTGGATTCTTGCCCTGCCTATATGTAGGTGGGTAAGTGATCTAACTCCTTGGGGGGAATAAAAGGTTATATCTTGGTTAGGGAAAATATTTCTAAAAAATTCATAAAATTATTTACATTTTTTACTTTCCGACAAGTTCATTTGTTATTGGTTACTCTTGGAAAAATAATGAATTGAAATGACGCATTGCATCCGTTCAAAAATATGTACGACATTTCAATAAAAAAATGATTGGAAATGATTTTTTGTGGGCAAACATATTTTTTCAATCACATTTCACATAGAAATACTTTAAAATTGTGTCGTTTGGTGATGTTTTATTATATAAACAATATCTACATTGAATCTAAACATACAAATCTAGAGATTAAACACTATATATTGATAGATCTCTGTATTTTGTTGCTTATAATCTTCTTTTTTTAAAGTTGAGTGCTCTAAACATTTATAGTGCTGCTATCACGAATCATAATCGTTATATCTTGAGGAACTAGTTATCATCGAAATCTTGAATATCGTAGTAGAGCATTATCATTTTAAAGACAATGAGTTGAACTATTACCTCGACATACTAGTCATTTTGTATTATTGTCTTCTTGTTCCAAATATACACATATTTATACTTATCCATAAATTTACCCATTTTAAAGTTTTTCAAAAATCTTTAGTGGGTTAAGATTTAACAGGTTGAATTGATGTGATAAAGTAAAAAGCTTGGAAACAAACATCATATATGTTTTTATTTTTTAGCTTGTTCAGTCAATAAATTTATTTGTTCAATGAAAAACATCAAGAAATTTCTTGGAACATTGCAAGACTTAACCTTTTTTGTATAGGTGTCAAACAGGTTGTGCCGTACCGGCACGACCCATTTCAAATTTTTTATTTTTATTTTTTTATGCTTACCAATCGATTGGCGCATAAATGTCGATCGATCGATGTACTAATACATATATATATATATATATATATATATATATATATATATATATATATATATATATATATATATATATATATATATATAGTGTCGTGCCGTGCCGGCCCACAGGCCGGCACCCTATGGACCAACACGGCCCATGTCACGAGCCGTGCCTAGCACGGCACGACATTGTAGCAAAATGAGTCGTGTTATGCCGCTCCATGACGTGCCGTGCCTCTTGCCGTCCGCTCCATTTAACATCTCTACTTTTTTTTTTTTGTTACAATTTGTATGTTACATTGTTACGTGTACAAATTTAACTCATATAGGTTTAAAAAGGCGTGCACAACAAAGAATCTATAAGCAGAGATATTAAGCAACAAATTTAATAACACGGGACATCATGCATACCTAGCACCAAATACTATAAAGTTGTATGTGAATGGAGTAATTTTAATTTTTCATAAAATGATTTTAGTGATAGAATTTCAAATGACTATATTTCATGAAAATTTGAAATCGATTATATGAGTTAATAAACAAGTTAAAAATGGAAGTTGATGAATTTTAATTTCCGAAACATTCAAGCGTACCCAAACAAACCTAACACATTTTAATCTTGAATTTGAAATTATTTAAGTGTGTATTTGGATTGAGGGATTTGAAGCCATGAATTTCAAATCCTTGATTTCAAATCCGTTTAATCGTTTGGATAAATTTATATTGGGTGTATAATCCACATTTTTACCAATTTATGTCAATGTACTGGTAAATGTGATGTATTTGAAATGCACCATCATTTTAAAATCAAGTTTCAAATACATTTTAAAATTAAATCCCTTCATTTAAATGAAATTCATCTAATCCAAAAATAACTTATATTTTTTAATTGAAAATATAGTATCCATTAAAATAATTGCTCATAAATTCCTTGTGGATGTTTGTTCATGTGACGGGCCGAAGACAAACAAGGCCAATATAATCGTGGAACGTAACAATCTATTGGTTGGGTTAAAGGCTACTTGAGAAGACGAAAGCCTGCTAGTTTTGAATTTAGTTCATAAAATATTCTCCGAAAAATAAATATAATTCAAATAATAATTTATTTTATTAAATTTAATATTATTCAATTAAAATTTAATATAATTATATTAAATGTATGATTAAGTATTTTAAGTTAGAGTTAAGTATATTGGCTATTCAAAGACATTTATAATAATCATTTCGTACAATATATATTCTAAGTATGTTTCAATGAAATTAAATAGGTGTAACCAATTTCAGTAATTTCTCAAATATATGATTAAAGGATAATTAAGAAAAAAATACATTATTTTTTTATCAACAGTTGTAGTTAACGGTGAAATTCAAATCATTTAAATCATACATCAGCTCAAGCGCTACATTTCATATTATCTAACTTTTTATTTTAATTATAATTATAATGATTTCGAACTCATCCAAAATCCGTATACTTTTTGAAATATAAAGTTTTATTATTTTCAAATATTAAAATCTCTCCATCCAAATACAATATTGATACCCTTCGAGAGAAATACAACCGGATGATGATCTAACATGGCCTTGGAGATGATGTTCAACCCTATATGATCGACCTCCCGACCTAAGTGGTCTGAACATTCACCTCAGCGCTAAGTATATGGTCAACCTCTCGACCTCACGAGGTCAAAGCATCCGCCCCAGCACCAAGTATATGACAGATTTCCCAATCTCCCAAGTTCTGGGTAAAATCATTTTTTAGCTAGAGCTCTCAGCTAATAATTGAACCAAGTTCACCGATCTCCCGACTTGAGACATGAGAAACATTGTTATGGGTGTGGTATTAATGACCGACCTACCAATCTCATTCGAGATTTGATCTCAGCTCGTGGTATTTTAAGGACCTCACAGCTCTAGGTCAGGGTGGTTAATGGACCGGATCAACCGGAATCGGTCCGGAACCGGTCCGGTTCCAAATCGGAACCGGTTGATCCGGTTATAAATCGGGATCCGATCCGGGATCCGGGTTTTGCCCGGATCGGATCGGTTCCACAGGTCCGAAACTGCCAATCCGGCGGTTTCGGTTCCACCGGTTCCGGACCGAAACCGGAACCGGTGAAAAATTAAAAAAAGGGGGGGGGGGTTTCCGTTGGGCAACGGCTTAATTTAAAAAAAAAAAAAATTTAAAATTTTTTTTTTTTTTTGCTTCTATATATACCTCATTTTTCCTCTTCAATTTTTCATCTCCAACTCTCTTACTCTTACAATCCTAATCTTGATTACAATTATCTCGTTTTTCCATATTTCCACTGGCATCTTCTTCTACTGGTCGTGGTGGTGCCTCAAATCCACATTTATTCCAAGAAAATTATGATATTTTTGCCGAGTTTGATAATGCTTATGATGTTGAAGAACCGGCGGCCCCCCAAAATCCGGCCCCTTGCGGGTCATCCGCGACTACTGCCGCTTCGAGTCGCACGAGTAACCGTCCCAAACGAAGCAAGGTATGGGATCATTTTGACGTCGAGACAAAACCAGGTACGAACGAATCTGTTGTTATTTGTAAAATATGTAAAACCACATATAATTATAAAACAGGTGGTTCCGCTGGCGGTACCGAAACTTGTGCTCGGCTCATTGGAGACTTTAGAGTTTCTCTACAAGCAGAATTATTGTGCATGCTTACGCTGCTAAGAGATTGGTTCGATGCTGAGAGAAGAAATAAGAGAGAAGGAGGAATCGACGAGTTCTGCAATGAAAGTTCCGAAGAAGAAGAAGAATTGGCCAAGATTATACTTATAAATTATGATGAGTAATGTATTTTTGTTATGAATTTCAAATGATGTATCTTTTATGTTGTTTTCCATATTCAATAAATGATATATTTCCTTTACGATTCAAGTTGAAAAAAAAAAAAACGGGTTGGCTAAACCGGTTCCGGTTGGAACCGGTTTAACCCGGTCCAATCCGGCAAATCGGACCCGGGGTTCCGAACCGGATCGGTTCCATGGCATTTGCCATGGAACCCGAACCGGACCAATCCGGTTCAGAACCGGATTGGTCCGGTTCCACTCGAAAGGAGTCCGGGACCGGTCGGATCCGGTCCGATCCGGCCCATGAACACCCTGAGCTCTAGGAATGTGTTGATTAGGCCTAAGCCTTTTGGATTGAATTAACATACATACTGACAAAGTCCAAGGTTGAACCGACGTGTTCCGAGATTTCAAGGATAATGTGGATCGTGGTCTTGCTGGTCCAACCAGTGACGGACGCAGAATTTTTGGGAATGGGACAAACAAATTTTATGGGCCAAAATATAATATAAAATGGTCAAAATGTGATTTATAAGTAGCAAACTACAATTTCAGGTATGATCACATCCTTATACACATACATGCAACAGTTACTCAATTACATGTTTTCTTCATATCTCATATCACCTGAATGAGCGTTAGAGGGGACCCCGCCAAAAAAATCTTCTAGCACCTTTCTAAAGTTTGTTTCTGATCCTAGCAGATCAGTCCGAGATTTAACTTTTCTTATTTTGTTCGTTGAAAAAGACAAAGAGATATATATTATTGATATTAGAGCTCATCCCTCCTTTTGTAAGAATCAAACATGAAGATAAACATTCAATAATTTAAAATCACAATATAAATATAATTATAGTCGGTGGGATGATTTTTAAATTGAATCGTGAATAATTTATCTACAATTTCACACTTTTTTCAAACACTTGTTATTATTATTATTATTTATTATTTTTTGGTTTAACAAGGTATCCAGGCTTGCGCTTGACTAATCATTGGGTGACGATCCCGGCCCCTCAGGACTGCCACCAGGTAAATCGATAGATGTGCATGGATGACAGGTATCTGAGGGAGCGGACCAACTGGACCCGATCCCAGGATAAACCCTTACAATATTTCAGTGTAGAATTTGTCAAATATGAGATTCGAACATGCGATATCGAAGAATTTCTCCCCACATCATCTCAGGCCTAACCAATCCGTCATTGCCAATGGAGTCAACACTTTTTATTATTATACCTATGCATGTTATATTTCCCAATCATCAAAGTGGTATAAAATCCACACAATCAAAATTTATTTATCTAATTATCATTTAGAACCTAATGTTAAATTCAGGTAAATTCTGATAGTTCGTGTTTAAATATGAATGATCCACTCTAGGGGTGCTTATCGGACCGGGTCGATCCGAACCCGGTCTGAAACCGAACCGGTTAGTCCAGTCCGAAACCGGAACCGGACTAACCGGTTTCGAACCGGTCCGGAACTGGTAAGATACCGGTCCGGATCGGTTCTACCGTTTCGGAACCGGTATCTTACCGGTTCCGGATTAAACGGATCCGGTTCCGGGTTGAACCGAAACCGGATCTGTTAAATTTAAAAAAATTAATTTTTTAAAATATAAATAAATATATTTGATGTTAGTTTACAAATACAAAGGTCCATTAGCTCAATTGGTTAGAGTTATAGAGTAAAAGGTGATGGTTGCGTGTTCGAATCCTCCACACAACAAGTTATACCTTAATTTTTCGAAAAAAAAAATTAAAATTCTAAAATACCGGTTCCGGGTTGGAACCGGTCCAACCCGAAACCGGTTGAACCGGAACCGGACCCGATCCGGTTCCTTACCGAATCGGACCGGTTCCGTCCTTAACGGACCCGGAACCGGCTGGCTCCGGTCTGGACCGGGTCAAGCCAATAAACACCCCTAATCCACTCCTTTTAATTGTTTGAAATGATACACAAAATACTACACAAAATAAAACGACTTCATCAATATATATATATATATATATATATATATATATATATATATATATATATATATATATATATATATAATCCTTTAGATCTAAATGAAAGTCAACTGGAGTGGTGTCAAAACCCAATGGGCAAAATCTCAAATAGACTTATTAAATTATTAAAGTATAGTTCAAAATTTACAAATGTTCAGTTTAATATAAATACTTGTAAAACCTTGCAAAACTAACTATGTTTCTAAATTTTAAACAAATATTTTATTTCATTGTAATTATTTTTTTCCAACAATTGGTTATTAGATATAAAAAATAGCTTTATATATATCCAATATGCTCGAAACGACCTTAGCCTATAAGAATCTCCGTCCAATCGATTCAAACTGCATATCAAGGTTGTGTTTTCTTTTTGTCTGTAAGACTAAGCAATTGACGAGGCCATCTGGTTAGTTCGATTATCACTGATGAAAATCCCTTCGTATTCCCCATCGGCCTCTCTCACACTCCCTAAGCATGATTTATGCTTTTTTTAAGTTGTATGAGTGACTAAATAAAGTTGGATTTTATAATAGCTCGTGACGATTCTTGAGACTTTGAGATTCTCCTACAGGGCACCACGTTTGACCTAAGGTTTAGTAAGTAACTAAGTAAATCGTTCTCAAATAAATCTTTCTTATTTTTGTCTCAACCAATTTTCTAGCAACACTTTAATAAATTTTAAATTGTACTAGAACAAAAATAAGAAGAGAAACTATGTAAAAATTGAGCCTCATGTTGGATTTTAAATTGTGTGAATCACATACAAAAGTAATAATACTAATTAAATATATGAAATTTTATTAAACCCAAGTTACATTTTAATTTAAATTTTATCTATATAAATCACAACCTATCACCGACCATTTATTTATAAATATTTTATGAGACGTTACATAAAGCTTCAGTGTATCTACCAATGAATTTGTTCTTTGCTACGACAAGAGATAGTATTTCACATGGTAGATTAAATTGTACATGAGGTATATTCTCATCCAATATTGAGAATACATCTCATATTGGATGGATAGATATATCCCATTAAACAGTATACGACATATTAGATTGTTGAATCTTTTCCATGGAGTAGCCAATAACATTTCTTACGTACATTTACACAAACTAAGAATAAAGTTTTATACTAAAAAGGGCAACTGCTTCGATCCCATCAGTATGATTTAGCACCCCTTTTGCAATTTTCAGCCCTTGGAGGGTATCAAAAGACAATTTTAACTATACTTTTCACTCTAATTTAATGGCTAATTTAATCTTATATAACATAATTTCATTATTTTCAACGTTTGACCGACTGGGCCAATTAATAATCAGATCTACAACTGTACACACAACGATCGTATGTAACATGTCATTATAGATGTTCATATATAACACAATATATATTTATTTATTACAATTAAATTCTTATTCTAAGGTTATTATAGTTATATAAATATATATTTATAATAAATTTTATAAAATATTTGCAGAACATTATCAAAAAAATAAGAAAATATTACAAAGAGTGTTTCAAATAACATGTAAGATCTATAATGATTTCTAAAAGACATTCTAACAAAGACGGAACAATAAAATTTTCTTACCATGTCAGGTACGGCAAAAAATGCTACAATGATGTGAGTATCCAGTCATTCTAGATAATCCCGTGGGCTGGGCTGTGTTGGGCCAAAGATTTCGACAAAAGGGCACAAACCTTTTTCTAATGCTACCGATAAACAGCATATGTGTCGATCGATTGGTAGCATTCGAAACTTTATATTCATTATATTGAAATATTTGGTTTTATTGACCGATCGGCACAATTAAGTCAAAAAAAAAATGAAAAATAAAAATGGGTCATCTCGGGCAATCGCTTTAGTGGAAACGAGCTATGCCGACACAGCCCGTTTGCAAGCCGACACGGCACGCACGATTAAAATGGTTGTACCGTCTGTCATGGCCCGTTTGACAATCTAGGATAGATAATAAAAACAACATCATACCATCTAAATATTGTATGATAAATTGACATATAATCAATGGTATTCTGCTAGAATTGAGGCAATAAAATTATAGATGGTCAAAAAAATTGAAGGATGGGCAAACTGTAATTTTTGAAGGGTAAATTCAATTTTTACAGGCCTTCCTTATCTATAGGTAGCTCCGCCCCTATTTGACACCTACCATCATTGACGAGGCACCAAGTGAAGCTGACGTGTCCGATGTCAGGCCACGTCATCTTATGGTGATATTTAATTAAATAACAACCTAATTAAGTTAAAACAAATTTTAAATCAATAAGGCCACTATAATGTACTCAAATAGAAGATCATGGTATCAACCAACTAGCAGATGATTAGTTTCTTTCTTTATGGCCATTAACATTAAGATAATCTAAAATATATATTAAAAAAAACCTTTAAGATAAGGTAAAATGGATCCCACCAAAACTTAAAATTATTAATTTTACTATTGCCAAATGCATTATTGATTAGACATCTAACCTTTTTTTAAAAACCCAATTTAATATTTTTATTACATTAACCTAAGAAAGCAAATTATATAATAATGTTCTGTCCAAAAAAAATATTATATAATAATGTTTTATTAGGTATCATACTCCATTAAGTCCCACACCCCATCATTCTTGTCCGTTGTTCTGTTCTTCTAACATTGGAGCAATGGCTATTAGGTATAGTTCTCTGTATTCTTCTCCAATTCTTCCTTTAAAATATGCTTCTTTTATAGGGTTGACAAATAGTAGAGTGGCGATGTCTGCAAACACCGCTCATTTCTCAGTTAAATCTATGATAATATCATCTATCAAAAACAAGGTATATAATATAATCGATTTCTCGAGAAAAAAATTGATTTATTTATAAGCTGTGATTTTGGGTTCTTAATTTTATTTTTTATTTTTTATGGTGATTTACAGGTTTTTGAAGATCAATCTGCTGGTGTCGTCTGTTATAAAGATGAAAATGGGGAGATTATATGTGAAGGATTCGATGAGGGCCCTCGGTTTCAACCTCAATTATCAAGATTTAATAGTAATGAATCAAGGTACCAACATTGCATCTCTTCTTAAATAAAGAAAATTATAAAATTCATATGGGAAGTATGTATTTGATGATATACTTCAAGAACTTGTACCATTTTTGGTGGAAAAAATATTTTTTTATGAAAATAAGTAAAAATAATAATTCATTTATGTTCTGTTCTTGTAATTCAAGCTTTGGATTCCCATAAATGGCTCCAAGAACTTGACTCAATGAGTCATGTTCAACTCTCCAATCCTTGATCTGACTTGAATAACGATTCAATTTGTGATCAACAATTAGCTCAAAAATGAAATATCAAGTTTAAAGAATTTTTTTTTAAAAAAAAAAACAAAACCCTACGATTTACAGTATTAATAGTAATATTAACTTATTTAATTTTGTGACAGCAAGAGTATTGAGATAATTGAACTATTTCAAAGATGTTGGATTCAACCAGTTGATGAAGATCAGGAGCTCAACAGTGAAGACAAAGGGTTTTCTGTGCAATCTGATTTCAATTACAATGAATTCAACAAGTTAGGTTGAATGAGTATAAAAAAATATAATAATATTTCTGATAACATTTACGGATTATGTAAATGTCTAACTATAGTCTGAATCGCATCATTTTACATAAAGCCTTTAATTTTCTCTCATTTATTTTTATATACAATGTATTTATATAGAGAAAAATATAATCGATAATTATCAAGTCACATATTACATTGTTAAAAGTATTTTGTAAATATTTTTTTGGCAACTGGTCGGACTCGAACACGAGTTGTCCACAAAGAAAACATGATCGATTTTTCATCTGGCTAAAGCTGAAGGCTCAATATTATTAAAAGTTTTTTATGCTTTGTTGATGTATGTCAAATGTTTATGTTAGATAAGCTCGGTGCTAGCCCAATGGACAACACAAATAATATTATAATACACCGATTTGTGTTGTTAATAATTGTTTATTTTACTGATAACATATTTTTTATAAAATTATTATAACCTATTATAAGATAAGATCAAATTTGTATAACATTATTATTTAAATATTGTTAAAATTTTCTCTGGGTTTTTATGATAAAGTAATTCTATATAACGTATAATTTGGATGTATTATTTTAAAATACTTTGGTGCAGAGCATGTAGCAAGAATAATTTGAATGACACATCTAAGAGATCACATTAGAATGCCCTTAATTACCTGAGCTGCCCGGCCTTGCCGGAGTGGATATAAGCTCTATATTTGAGTTCGAGTCGTGATTGACAGCAAAAAATTGATTCAGCCCCTCCGCCACTAAAAAAAATTCCCTTATTTACCACTTGTTACAGAGCACATGCTATGCATCTGTGCGGCAAATTATTAGTCCGACTTGTTGTCATCAATATTAGTAATTTAATAATTTATATTATCATATTGTCTCAGTATTTTTTAATATTGATCGATATTTTTTTTAAAATAACATCTATCTAGATAATTTTATATTAAAAAAGG
This sequence comes from Haberlea rhodopensis, assembly GCA_907163345.1. Classification (NCBI taxonomy): domain Eukaryota; kingdom Viridiplantae; phylum Streptophyta; class Magnoliopsida; order Lamiales; family Gesneriaceae; genus Haberlea; species Haberlea rhodopensis. Next base: position 4,159,358 of record CAJQUN010000015.1, read on the forward strand.
TAAATTTGTTTGTAAATTCGACTTGTGACATTACTGGTGTCCTTCCAATATTTATGTTGACGCGGACGATATTTTTGGTAGTCTATTATTGACACACCAAAAGATAATAAAACATTTACCTTTGGTGCCTATGTTATACATGACTCGTTTTTTTCGATTGTTATGATTTTATTGATAAGTTATACGGGGATGAATAAATAACAGTTGTTCACTTTGACTATTAAGATTGTGATTGTTGCTCCCAGGGCATAGATAGATTGATTAGGGCTGATGTGATGTGGGGAGATTCCTCCGACGTCGCATGTTCGAATCTCGTGTGGAACAAATTCTCCACTGAAATATTGTGGGGGTTTATCCTGGGTTCGGGTCATATTGACCTGCTCATTCAGAAATCTGTCATCCGTGAACATCTATCGATTTACCTGGTGGCGGTCTTGATGGGCCGGGGTTATCACCCAAGGGTTAGTCAGGCACAAGCCTAGATACATTGTTAAATTAAAAAAAAAAGATTGTGATCGTAAATTTCATTAGATGGTAAATTACTATTTTGCCCTACATCCTTATTAATGATATTAACTTTATTATTATAAATTTCATTATTGTAATATTATTAATTAAAAAATCGATTGAAATTTTATTATTTCTAATAATATTAATTAAAATTAATATAATATTAATTATTTTTAATAATATTAATTATTTTCTAATTAAAATCCATTATTATTAGTACTAATAATAATAAGAGTAGATCCGCAAAATAATCACAAGTCAAAAATAAAGTTCAGGTCGGTACCTTATATTGAAACTTTATTCATCCTAGTCCAGGAAAAAAACTTGCAATCATTTAAGTCCACTTTAGGTTGAAATGACAAAAGTACCCTTAATAAGAAAAGGCGCTAATCTCAGAAATTCCCAACCTCTTCCTTTCAGCACTTCGTTCGAGCTATTCCTTTCACGACTGCGATTCAAATCTCCTCTTAAATCTATCTAGCCAGTTACGGTTTTTTACAGTTGGTTATTCTCTTCATATCTTCGATTTTCCATTCCATTACTTCGTACCAAATTTTTTTCTCAAATCTGGTATGTGGGTAAGTGTGTGTGTATATATATATATATATTGTTTGCTGCTATTTGAGGTTTTATAGTTATGATTTATTGATGTCCGTGCTTCTTTGCTCATTTTCATAATTTACAACCTGAAACTTGCAACGAAGAAGATGACCCAGAGAAAAATTAATTGGTGCACAAAAATTATAAAAAATAACTTGTGCACGAAAAATATTAAAAGTAACTGGTGCATGAAAATTGAAAATCAGTAATTGATGCACGAAAATTAAAATCAGTAACTGATGCATTAAACATAGAAAAAGTATGTGATGCACAAATCATAATCACAAGTGGGTGATGCACGCACAATACAATTAAGTAAGTGGTGCACGAACCATTTAATTTCGTGCACCAATTATATTATTTCGTGCACCAGTTGTCTTTTTGCAAATTTTATGCATCAGTTAATTAACACAAAGTTCGTACACCAGTGTTGTATTTTCATGCATCAGTGTTATATTTTCGTGCATCAATGTTATATTTTCGTACACCAATGTTATATTTGCGTCCACCAGTAATTGATGCACGAAAACTGAAAAGCATTAAGTGATGCACGAATATTGTAAATCAGTAACTGATGGACGAAAAATAAAATCAGTAACTGATGCACGAAAATTGAAAATCAATAATTGATCCACAGAAATTAAATTCAGTGACTGATGCACGAACCATAATAGCAAGTGGATGATGCACGAACCATAATCGCAAGTGGGTGATGCACGAACCATACAATTAAGTTACTGATGCACGAACCATTTAATTTCGGGCACCAGTTATTGTATTTCGTGCACCCTTTGTTTTTTTTAAAATTTTGTGTATAAGTTAATTAACACAATGTTCGTGCACCATTGTTGTATTTTCATGCACCAGTGTTATATTTCGTGCACCAAGATTATATTTTCGTGCACCAAGATTATATTTTAGTGCACCAGTTACATTTTATAATTTTCGTGCACCAGTAACTTTGTATGATTTTCGTGCATCAGTTACTTTTTATGATTTTCGTGCACCAGTTAATTTTTATAATTTTCGTGCACCAATTTATTTTTATAATTTTCGTCCACCAATTAATTTTTCTCTGGGTCATCTTCTTCGTTGCAATATCTTACTGTTAGACTGTAAATTTTGGAAATGAGCAAACAAGCACGACACCAACGCATACCTTACTTCTTCATCCATATGCATCAGTCAAAGCCATGAGGGTTTTTTTTTTTTTTAAAAAAAAGACATACCAAAAGACTTTCGATGTCTATAATTTAACATTGGTATTAAAATTTATTCACATACACACACAGTATACACACACACGATGGAATGTGCAGAGTATATCCGAAAATTATATGTGTAGAGTAATCCGAGGTCTTCTTCGATTAAAAAAAATTCCAAATGCTACGAACAATTTAGATGATTCGATTCAAACATATTTCATATACAGACCATTTTAGCAAATAATTTTAAGGGATGAGGCGACGAGATGAGGAAGAAAATAAAGATCTGAGAATCGCCGAAAAATTTTAGCAGAAAATTTAAGGTGTGAGATACAGGATAAGGAAGAAAAGAAAGATTTGAAATTAGTGTGTTTTCAACTGAAGGGTATTTTGGTAACTAAAAAATACATTTTCAAACCAATAGTTAAAAAATTGGGCTTATAAACACCTATTGTAATTTTCCCAATTAAGTTTCCGATAATAAAATTGAGATTATTTATCAATTGAGAACAATAATAAGTTATCCTAAGGTTGGTTGAGCCCATTTTAAAATAAATATATATGATATGGTATTTAAAAAAAATGTCTAGATAACCATAACTAAAGTAGTTGGAATCACAAGGGATGGGCCATCCAAGATAGAAGGCCCAAATGAAAAAAGAGAAAAATAGTCTGGTTTGGCCCAAAAAGGTCCTGCTTTTCACATACCGGGGGAATGGATTCCAACAAGATTTAAACTAAGAAACGAGGTCACTTCTTTCATAATAAAAACTAGCAATATTTTATATGTTTGCTTCATTGTCCAGATCATATGCTAAATATTAGCCAAAAAATCGAGAGAAAGTCATATCGGTTCTGATAATTTTCTATTGCCGGAACTGCAATGGAACTTGATAGCAAATTAAACCCACGAGAGAAACTAAGAAACTACAATTAAGAAAGTTAAATGTACATGTTGACAAGTTGTGCAAATTGCACAATAAAATTCATTTCTTGGCAGTTGGCGGATAGGAAGCTGGCAGTTGGGAGATGTGCATTTAATGCACATCTTCAACCCTATAAATAGAGCTCTTCTGATTTCATTTCATTCATCCCAACATCGAGTGTTCTCTCATATATACATTTGAGTATGTATTTCTATAATATTTGTGAGCTAGTTTTCTCCTATATTGAGAGTGTTGTTCTCTTTGAACGATAGCGAGAGATTGTAACCTATAAAATATTATAGTAGAATCTTTTCATCTTGCCCGTGGTTTTTACCATAATAATTTTTAGGGTTTTCCACGTAAATTCTGGTGTCCATTTTATTCTTTATTTTCGCTATTTTCTATCTCTTGTTGCCGCACCTGTGGCCAACAAGTGGTATCAGAGCCTCGTTGTAAAATTTAAAAAATTCTAAGTATGTTCTGTTGTTGCACCCTTGACTGATATTCCACATTATAAAAGATTTTTTTGAGATATTTTTTTTGAGGCAATTTTATTGTTGTCAGAATGACGGCACTGTTTGAGATTGAAAATTCAATGAAAGTAATTTCATGCTGTGAGAGATGAAGATGCAAGCAGTTTTACGAAATGATAAATGCTTGGCGGCTATTGTAGATAAACAGACTGATATTACTGACGATGAAAAGTGGAATGAGATAAATAGTAATGCCATTGCCGATTTGTATTTGGCTCTAGCAGACAGAGTATTATCAAGTATCGCTGAAAAGAAAAATGCAAAAGATATTTGGGATACTCTAGTAAAATTGTACGAGGCCAAGTCACAACATAATAAGATTTTCTTAAAGATAAGGCTTTATACTCTTCGGATGTTGGAATCCTCATCGGTGGTCGACCATATCAATACTTTGAATACTCTATTTGCCCAGCTCACTACTTTGGGGCATAAAATAGAGGAAGTTTAACGTGCGGAGCTTCTACTTCAAAGTTACCGGATTCATACGATCAACCCATCATCAACCTAACCAACAATATCACTAATGATATATTAGTCTTCAATAATGTTGCAGCCGCAGTTCTTGAAGAAGAAAGCAGGCTTTGCCGAGAATGAGAGGAAGATCGACGGAGCGTGACTCCAGTGGGAGCCACAAGTATGGTAGATCCAAATCCAGAAGTAAGAAGAATAATTTTTACTGCTATAAATGTGTCGGTAAAAGGAACTTCAAGAAAGATTGTACAAGTAAGAAGAGTACTGAAAAGGATTCTCGATGATATGTTACAAGTACCTCAGACGGTGGAGAAATACTATTCAGCGAAGCATCAACTTTTGCTGAAGGCAGACAAATATTTTATGACACATGAATAATGGATTCATGAGCGACATGTCACCTGACGTATTGGAGAGAATGGTTCGACCAGTATGAACCAGTCACGGGAGGATCTGTATTCATGGGAAATGATCATACCTTGAATATCGCTGGGGTGGGAACCATCAAAATTGAAATGTTTGATGATACTATTCGCACCATACATGAGGTGCGACACGCGAAGGGTCTGAATCTCTTATCGTTGGGACAATTGGACGATAACAGGTACAAGACCCGTATCGAAAATGGGATCATGAAGGTTGTGAAAGGCGCGCTTGTGGTAATGAAGACGAAAAAGGCTTACAAGAATATGTATGTACTTCTGGGGGAAACACACAAAGAGGCAGAACTAGCCGTTGCATCGACTAGTTCGGGAGAAGAATTAACAGTGTTATGGCATAGGAAGCTCGAGCATATGTCAGAACGAGGGTTGGAGGTTCTCTCGGAACGGAAGCTGTTGTCGGGGCTTACAAAAGTGTCTCTACCCTTTTGTGAGCATTGTGTTACCAATAAACAACATAGGCTAAAGTTTGGCACATCTACTGCCAAAAGCGGCGGTATATTGGAGCTGATTCATTCTGATGTTTGGCAAGCACCGATTGTATCCCTAGGAGGAGCGAGATACTTTGTCTCGTTCATTGATGGTTTCTCTAGAAGATGCTGGGTGTACCCAATCAAGAAGAAATCAGATGTTTTTTTAATTATTCAAGGTGTTCAAAGCGCGGGTTGAACTTGACTCTGAAAAGAAGATCAAGTGTTTGAGGACTGACAATGGAGGAGAGTATACAAGTGATTAATTTGATGCATTCTGCCAAAGAGAGGGCATCAAAAGATAATTCACAACAGCTTACATGCCTCAGCACAATGGAGTGGCAGAGTGGATGAACAGAACCTTGCTGGACAGAACAAGAGCCATGTTGAAGACTGCAGGTCTAGCCAAGTCATTTTGGGCATAAGCAGTCAAGACTTCCAGCTATATTATCAATCGCACTCCATCAGTGGCGATTGATCTGAAGACTCCGATGGAAGTGTGGACTGGAAATTCAGAGGATTATTCTCGATTACATACATTTGAAAGTCCGGTGTACGTTCTGTACAATGAGCAAGAAAGATCAAAGTTGGATTCTAAATCCAGAAAGTGTATCTTCTTGGGATATGCTGATGGTGTTAGGGGTATCGTTTGTGGGATCCCACTACCTACAAACTTATTATCAGCAGGGATGTTATCTTCGAGGAAGATAAAGTGAAGGGAGACAAATGCACATTGAATTCAGATACTACTACAATTCAGGTGGAAAATAAGACAGACGAAGATCATGTTTCTTCTGAGGCATTACCAGAGCACGAGGAACAAGAACCAGATTAGTCAGAGGTTCTCAAAATTTGGCAGTCTACTCTCGAGAGGAGACCACGGTTTGGCTTTCAGATTATGTTACTGAAAGCAATATTGCATACTGGTTACTGACAGAGGATGGTGAGCCATCAAGTTTCCAGGAGGCTACTCGAAGTTCGGATGTATCCCTGTGGATGCAAGCTATGCAGGAAGAATTGGAGGCATTGGACCAGAATAAAACTTGGGATCTTGTTACACTACCACGAGGACAGAAAGCCATCGGTAATAGATGGGTCTATAAGATCAAACGTGATGGTAACAACCAAGTGGAAAGATATTGTGCAAGATTGGTGGTGAAAGGATATGCTCAGAAAGAAGGTATCGACTTCAATTATATATTTTCTCATGTGGTCCGACTTACAACAGTAAGAGTAGTATTGGCGTTATGTGCGGTGTTTGACCTACATCTAGAATAGCTTGATGTGAAAATGGCTTTTCTTCATGGAGATCTTGAAGAAGAAATATATATGCTCCAGCCAGAAGGTTTTGCTGAAATAGGCAAAGAGAGTTTGGTTTGCAGGTTGAACAAATCTCTGTACGGTCTCAAACAGGTGTCGAGGTGTTGGTACAAGAGATTTGATTCCGATATCATGAGCATTGGGTACAACAGACTCAATGCAGATCCTTGTGCATATTTCAAGAGATCCGTGAATGATGATTATATCATTTTGTTGTTGTACGTGGACGACATGTTGGTCACAGACCCCAACAAAGATCGAGTCCAAGAATTGAAGGCACAATTGGCTAGGGAATTTGATATGAAGGACTTGAGACCAGCAAACAAGATTCCAAGGATGCAAGTTCACCGAGACTGAAGTAGCATGAAGATTTGGCTTTCCCAGATAAATTATTTGAAGAAAATTTTGCAACGCTTTAACATGCAACATGGAAGCCAATTTCTACCCCTCTTCCAGTTAACCTTTGAAATGTGTCCTAGCAGTAAAGAAGACCAGTTGTGGGAAGTTTAATGTTCGCTATGATCTGTATGCAACATGGAGATGTCTCGAGTACCGTATGCATCAGTTGTGGGAAGTTTAATGTTCGCTATGATCTGTATCTGTACAAGACTAGACATTGCACAAGCAGTGGGAGCAGTCAGTCAGTACATGGCGAATCCCGGACGAGGGTGTTGTAGTAAAGTGAAGAGGATCCTTAGATACATTAAGGGTACCTCGAATGCTGCATTATGTTATGGAGGATCAGATTTTACACTCAGGGGCTACGTGGATTCAGATTATGCAGGTGATTCTGATAAAAGAAAATCTACTACTGGTTATGTGTTTATACTTGTAGGAGGAGCAGTAAACTGGGCTTAAAACTGCAAACAGTTGTGACATTATCTACAACGGAGGCAGAATATATGGCAGCTACTCAGGCTTGCAAGTAGACGCGATGGATTCAAAGGTTACTGGAGGAGATTGGGCACAAACAAGAGAAAGTTTCTTTGTTTTGTGACAATCAGAGTGCCTTACACATTGCAAGGAATTCAGCCTTTCATTCAAGTACTAAACACATTGGGGTACAATTTCACTTTGTGCGGGAAGTAGTAGAAACAGGAAGTGTGGATATGCAGAAGATACATACTAAGGAGAACCTAGCTGATATTCTGAGAAAACCGGTTAATACTGATAAATTTGAGTGGTGCAGTTCTCAAGTGACCTAGCAGAAACGTGAGCAAAGGGATTGTCAAGATTGAAAGGATGTATGAAGATGTGTTTGATTCTCAATCAAATCTCCAAGTGGGAGAAATGTTGATAAGTTGTGCAAATTGCACAATAAATTCATTCGTTGGTAGTTGGCGGATAGGAAGCTGGCAGTTGGGAGATGTACATTTAATGCACATCTTCAACCCTATAAATAGAGCTCTTCTGATTTCATTTCATTCCATTCATCCCAACATCGAGTCGAGTGTTCTCTCATATATATATATATATATATACATTTGAGTGTGTATTTCTATAATATTTGTGAGGTAGTTTTCTCCTATATTGAGAGTGTTGTTATTTTTGAAAGATAGTGAGAGGTTGTAACCTATAAAATATTATAGTAGAATCTTTTCATCTTGCCCGTGGTTTTGACCCTAATAATTTTTAGGGGTTTTCCACGTAAATTCGGATATCCATTTTATTCTTCATTGTCGCTATTTTCTATCTTTTGTTATCGCATCTGGGGCCAACAGTATACTCATTTTTTTGGATTACCCGGAGAGAGAGAGTGAGCAAATGAGATTTTCTTACTTTTAGAATTGAAGTAAATCAACTATAACAAGGATGGTATATTTTCCATAAAAAAGTACACGACATATAAGTAATTTATTTAAAAATAAATATATAAATTATTTTATCCAAATATTTATTAAAAACAATCGAATTAAATGACATCATGTGTATGTAGGAAGTCTCATTCAGTTTGGATGCAGTGCTATGCTTGGTTGAGAATGTCAGTTGTTTTGTCTAATGAACCCAAACAGTATATTATTCAACACAGAGGACTATGGACACACTCAAAGGGTTTAAAAGCATGGTTAACAATTTGGCAGACGGTTATTTGGTCTATTTGGCTAGAGAGAAACAGACTAATATTTCGAAGCACAGTTGAAGAGGGAGCCTCGGTGTTGGATTTAATTCAATTCAGGAGCTGGTTTTGGATCAAGAACAGATCAAAGGAGTCTTTCAGTTACTCTATTTCAGATTGCATAAGAGAACCAATTAGTTGTATCTTATATTAACTCTTTCGTTTTTAGCTTTTTTCGTTTTTAGCTTTTTTCAGTTTTTTCCAATGTGTAAGCCTTAAGACTGTTTGGTGTACCTCTGGTACATGTTAGTTATATATTTTATTTGTCCGATAAAAAAAAAATACATCACTTCCACATTAATGATAGATATATTCTAACACACCATCAAGATTTTCGTAAAAAAGGGATCAATCAGTGGTTTAACAGGCAAAAAGGCTAGTTTTATCACCCGGGATTTTGTCTAATTTGACCAATTTTGAACCCATCTCATCATGGGAACATTATACTTGTGGCTGTGAGTGGTACTGCTCAAAAAGTAGAATACATGATAATTAATCTTAAAAACCATGGGGAGACAATACATATAACTATATAATAATTCAACGTGACAATTAAAAGGATATACTAACTTCTCTCGAGAAACTTCTCTGAAAGCCTGTCTCTTCGGTGGTGTCGTATTCCTCCACATTTCTATCCGATCTTCTGGTTATGGATTTGTTCCTGTGTTCATGGAGTGTTGCCCTTCTTTCTTCCGCTGAGGTGCTGGTTCTCGTTCTTCTTCACGAATTGGCCTCGACCGTTCTGTAGGTAAGAATTTCAAGATGGTTCCTCTCTTTTAAAGACTTTTGCTCTATCACCTTCCTCTGTGCTAGCTCTTCGATCCAGCGCTTTCCAAGTTTTTCCTACCGACAACTGGGTTTTGTGCTTTTGTCTTATGGCTTTTGGTTCCAGATTCCTTGGTACTACTATTTCGTCACTATGGTGGTTGTTATTTGTTCATGATTTATTGTTGGAGCTTGGTCTGGTTTTGACCCGAGTCTTTTGATTTTGTGCACCAATCATTGGATGACTTTTAGTTCAGGGTTTGGATATACGGGCTTATTCGTTTGTAGATTTATCAAATTATACTGCATGTCTATCATTTGTTGGGTTTGCTTGATGATGTCCTTAAGGGCAGTGTCCTTAGGGGCATCATCACCATTCATTTGGAATCTTTTTTTTAAAAAGAAAAAAAATATTCTAAATGGATGATGGATGATGCCCCTGAGGATAGTGCCCTTAAGGGCAGTGCCCTTAAGGGCAGCAACAATGAAACCCATTTGTTGTACCATCATATACTATGAAAGACAGTTCTTTACTCGGGCCATTTTCTGGATTGATTGGTTTGAGGGATCTGATTCAACTATATTGGTTATCATACTGTTCTGATCAAAGTCTTTTGCTTTTGCTTGTAGTGTTTCCCTTATGGCGTCGATTAAACACTATGTTTTAATTCACTTTTGGCTGTTATAATGTCTATTTTCTGTTTTTTTTAAAACGTGACAATTTTTTAGAGGAAACATATCACATCACCTTCAGACGTTTCTCTACTACAAACACGTTATCGCTTATTTAACTTATTTTGTTATATTTTGTTCCATGGGATGATATATTTATGTATTAAATACTATCTGATTTTATTTATTATAAAAGCAAACCAAAAATATATTTATTTTTCTATACATTTTTTGAAAAAAATATTATTTTGAAATTTAATTTTCAAAAGACCTAACAAAATGTATTCTCATTTTTAATTTTTTTTTGCGTCTGCAATTCTTTAATTAATTTTATAAAAATCAAATAATATAAAAATTAATTACAACTCTAGTTCAACTGATGCTAACAAATTCTATCCTCACGAGTTCAATTTTTTATTTATTTCACAAGAACCTCTGTAAAAGAGGAATTTTTACAGTAAGTATGGCAGTCAAGGGCTCTTAGAGGATATCTATTTCCATCTGAACTAAGGTTATCCAGGTATCGGCCCTAAGAACATGTGCTAAAGCACCTTTCCGGCGAGAAATCCGCTGAATAAGCTTGTGGGGGAGACTCAGCTGCTAGCTGAGATCTTCTTGTTTCGACTTTCTTGCTTGTTAATGGGTGGGCCAAAGCTCCTAGCGTTAGCGAGAAAACTACCTATTTCAAGGTAGGACCCAGACCGATAGATTTATTCTATAGCGAAGGATCTGAAGGTCTGAAAGCGTTTTTCCCCATTTTTTCCCGGTTCAATATTTGTGCTCGAAGGTCTTCGTTTCCGTGTATCTGATCTCCTCTGCTCTTACTGCACCTACCCAAAAGATCAATTTTGCCATGTTTCCCGAGAGAGGCTGCCTTCTCTCAGGCCAGCAGTCGACTAGAAGTAGAAGACTGCTTTATGACGGGCTTCCCTGTTTCCTGGGCTCTGCTCGCTTCGTCTACGCTCCGATCCTAATAATTGAAAAACGACTTTGGCAGCCTTGCCCTACATTAAGATTTAAAACTTCTCGTCAAGAAAAAAAAATGGAGTTAGTAAGTCGAACGAAGTCAAAGTAGAAGTGTAAGCGTTAGTTTCCAAATGTCTTTCAATTAAAATCTTTTGTTCCAGAGGCAGGTTTCAAATGTGCTCTATCCCGGAGCGAGTCGGTCAAAGACAGGTGGTCGGCCCCGAATGGGGCTGTATTACTAGCTTGACGTAGTCAACTATCCGCGGGATAGGGAGAAGAGAGAGGCGCATTAATCACGCTTTGAAGGAGGGAAGTAGTGGAGTAGGAGAGGTAAAGATGGACGATAGAGAACTTTATTCGCGATCTAGGCATAGCTAACAATTCATTATATAATTCTTCTCATTATCTCTCGTGGGAGAATGATCCATTTTAGTACAATTTTTTGTCTGATAGAGGGATCAAACCTGTAGTTTTAGATCAATGAATTAGAACGAATTAAATGGAGATGTCTGCTATCGAAGAGCTGAGGATAGATAGAGAGTCCTAGTGTTAGTACTTCCCATTGATTTTATTCCCTGCACTGGTTACTCTTTTAGAGATAGAATCTCTTTCCTAGAGAGTTTGCTTGTTGGATTGCTATCTGAGTAGCTAGTAGTCCGTTATGGTACTCTCCGAGGCTGCAAACGCTAGTTAGTTCAGTCTGAGCAGTCTCCTAGTAGCTTCCTCTGTCCCTATCATCCGCTAGGCAGAAGAAAGAGATATCATTGCCAATCGGTAGGAAAGGAAAGACCCTGCGTCTTTCTTTTCTAAGCAAAGCAGACTTTTCCCTGTGAACGAATATTTATTTTACCAAATGAAAACCAAAGATGATCCTTAGCACAAGCGATATCATCGAGCATAAATTTTAAATTATACTTGTGATATTTAAAATTATGGGTAAAGATGTAAGCATCACGAGGTCTAAAGCGATCTCGTATGAATCTAATTTCAACCTTTATGTGTATATATAGAAAAAAATATATATATTTAATATACCATTTTCCATAACTTTCACATTTTGGAGGTTTGATTGAGTGACAGATCAGTCGTTTGGATTAAAATACTTTTATTTAATATAAAAAAAATATTCATATCTAAAGACTTAGGGATATTAACTAGATATAGGAAACAATTATATATTTAATATACCAATTTTCATAACCTTCACGTTTTGGGAGGTTTGTTTGAATGTCAGATCAGTCATTGGATTAAAATATTTTTATCCAAGGTAAATGAAAATATTTTTGTATAAAGATAGCTATCTGACGTAGAGATAGTAACTATTCAATGGCTGGTTTTATGCTACCGTCAATGATAATGTTTTCGAGCAGTGTTATCGGATCAAACTGATCGGTTCAATCGGTTTAATCGATAATCGGTATTTGATCCGGTCGATTGACCCTATAAAATCACCCTGCTAAAAAATCGGTGGGAACCTGATTGAACCGGTCAAAAATCGGTTCAACCGATGAATCGGTCGACCGATTGAATCAGTTGTTTCTTCATTTTTCTTTCTTTTAAAAAAATTTAAATTTTTTATTTTCGTTAAAATTATAAATCAAATTTTATGTATACATAAAAAAATCCATATAATTTCATAAATGAGTCTTGTATATTATATATAAATATGTTTAGTATTCTCGTAAATTATAAAATATGTGAATCATTTCAAATTTTTTAAATTTTTTATTATGATTTTGGGATATTTTTCTTTTTGGGTATTGTTTGTTATTTTTTTAGATGTTTTATTTTATGTTTAACATTTCTTTTAATTTGATTTTTTAAGTTTGACATGTAATGTTGGTGTAATGACATGTTGGTGTAATGTCATTTTTTTATCGTGAAGAACTTGAAATTATAACAAATACATGATATATGTATTTTATAAAAAAATAAAATAGATATTATATAATACCAACGTCATCACCGATTGAATCAATAGTTCAATCGATCGAACCTATAATCAATAAGAATAATAATTTTATATTTGGTCCGATTTTAAAAACTTATGTTTAAAAGTGCATCAAATCATTTGGCGAATACAAATATTATGAAGAAAGGATTGTTACCTACGTTAAGATTACGTTAAGATTAGTGTCCATGGATAGCAACAAATAATCCTATTCAATCATGTTTTGGAAAAATAAAAAATTCGAAATTTTTTCCTTTTTTGTCCACACGTTTCACTATACGCCATTAAATATCAAGTCATCCCTCCACCTCACAACTCTTCACTTCACAGATTCACACACACACACAGCGACAAACTTCACTAATTTCTTACACGCACAAAGATCTGAATATGTTGTCTGTAATTTGGAGAAAGAAAAAAGATTCTAATTCCTGGGTTTGTGCAAAGCGTTGGATGATGATTACTGAGGAGGATCAAGGGTTGAGAATTCTTACGAAAGTTGCCAATGGAAATTCAAAATTTTTAGTTAAGCCTATTTTTTCCATCAATCAAGTAACCAAAGAAAATCACTCTTATTTCCTTCTCAAATCATGCCATCTTTGCCATAAGACATTGAGTCTTGATAAAGAAGTCTACATGTACAGGTAGATTAAGAAGAAATAATCGAACCCTTTTATTTTTTTAAAGAAAGAAAATTTTGAATTTTACTCTTAAAGGTTTGATTTTTGTTTATATGTGTGTGTGTATATGCAGGGGAGATTTGGGATTTTGCAGTATCCAGTGTAGAGAACGGCAGATATATTTGGATGAGATGGAGGAAATAGAAATTTCCACCAAGAAAATATTGGCATCTTTACAGCAGCAGCGCCGCCACCTCCGCCCTAAAAGTGGCGGAGGCCGGTGTGAGACTAGCAAACTCTCGGGGGAATTCCGGCAGCGGCGCCACCCATTTTCTTCTCAAAATAATCAAGTTATTTTCTCATAGTTACAACTTAAGCACAATTTCAAACAGAATGGATGTTTTTTCCTGATTTAAAACGTGGCAGAATCAGGTTCACCAATCTTCATGGATCTTTGCTTTGATTTTTGTATCTTTTTCCCATAGTTTGTTGTAAATTTATCGTGTGAGAGATGTGTTTAGATTTTTTATATAATAATTGGACCTTTTATGATATTTTTGCATACATTTCATCTATTATCCACGGATATTGACACGAAAATACATACATAACAATATTTTTGCATACATTTCATCTATTATCCACGGATACTGACATGAATATACAAACACAACATGATTTTTTCAAAATTTTCAGGATAGAAACAAAAATATTCATATCAAATTAAGAATCATATAAATAAACGTTATGTCACTGGAATGATAATAATATCACTACTAATATTAAATACATATATTACTTCAATTAACATAAAGTTTAACAAACACGTCCAAATAAAAGATAACACAAACAAAATTCTTACAAAATTCATTTCAATAAATGAATGTCACTGAAATCATCATAGCATTATACTAACATCAAATGTATATTACTTTAACTAACATAAAGTTTAACTAACACGTCCAAATTTCATTTTAACAAAAAACTTTTTAAATTGTACAATTGACCCCCAAAATTGTTCTTATTGTGTCAGTCCGTTCATTGGCCTTGTCCGACAGATGTGTCCGGTCATGAGGGGAGTGGCAGACACGGTGATTTGAGTTGATTTTTTAAAAAAATGAAGGACATGTCAAGTAGCATGTCCGACACGTGCTCGGAGATTGTCGGTGTCCTAGAAGTGTCCGACACTACAGTGAATAATTTTTAGGAGTGTACGTGAATCATATCATTTCATCAATAATTGTGATTCACAAAGCACTACAAGGTTCTCTCCTTTTTTTTTTTTTTGGGTCGATAAGATCTAAAAAGCAAATTAATGGAATATAATTTGTAATCATAAATATTGCTTAAGAAAATACCGTCTACCAACGGTTAACTTTTCAAATACAGAGACAAATCCAAAATCAAGATGCTGAAACCCCAAAATCTCGCAAATAAAAACCTTAGAAAATCTTCATAGACAACAATGGAAATTTCTGAGCAGCAAACGTACAACGAATCCGATAGTGATGGAATACCATTCTGATGATACACAGGAGGACCCGAGTTTCAACGTTATTGAGGAAACTCGATTAACCTTCTCAAATCTCTCCATCAAGAAAAAGATGAAAGCCCAGTAAGCAAAAGAGTTGCTTTGTAGAAACCCACAAGTGAATTTTATTTTTTCATCTGGATACTAACAAATGATTTATCGATCTTAAGTATAATCTTCTCTTGTACGATGAGTCATGTACCCGTCGTGAAATGAGCACTAGTTTTCAATCTTGGAATATTTCTTGCAGAAATATTATGCGGGAAATAAAGTTTTTGATACCCCGATATTTGGTGCGGTTTGGACCCGAACTCTGTGGGTTCGACACAGTTTTGTAAGATACTAGAGATCATCCTATCAAGGATACTGGTGTTACCCTAGTGAAGGTATGTACTCTCCAAGACCTGACTTGGGCAAGACCTCCAGCTTGGCCTCGAGGAAGGAAGACCTCCAGCTCGGCCACCCCAGCTCGGCCCAGTCTCATAAGACACTAGAAACTATCCTACCTTGACCCGTTTGCCTTGGTCCATTTTCCTTTTACTAGGCCCGTTATTATACTATTTAATTAGCCTATTAGAGGCCCATTTATCCTTAATATAAATAGTGAAGGAACAGTAGGATTAGGGGAGGTGGCCTCTTTTTCTTCCCTCCCAGCAGCCTTCTCGGCAGTGCTCCCTTCTCCCTTCTCCCTTCCCCCTCCACCATTTTCATTTTCTTAGCTCATTCTTATAAAGAAAACATGTAAATCACTCATTTGTTTATAGTGGAATATATATTGGACTAGGTCCCGTGGTTTTTCCCAATATATTTTGGGGTTTTCCACATAAAAAATCTGGTCTCATTTATTTTTTGTATATTATTTTGTGCTTGGAAGAAATACACGTCTACCATACCAAAATTCCAGGTAACAATTGGCGCCGTCTGTGGGAACGTGAGCTCAAGACGTTGAGATATGGGGAGGAGAAGGATGGTCTGAGGGTTCCATCTCTGTTGCGAGAGTTTTTTAAGTTCTGGAGAAGAAAAACCTTTGGTAAGCGGCGTCGGCGGGTTTGATGAAAAGGGGAAATGTTTTGGTTACTGGGGTGCAGCCTTGTATGAAAGTTGCTATGCTTTTGGGTTGCACTCGAAGAAACGCCAGTGTAATGATTCTCGAGATGCTACATCAGGCATCAGATCTCTGGGGATACCTCTTCCCCCTAGCCAACCACAATTTTTGGAGAATAGAGCTGCTTTAGCATTTGGTTTTTGGGGCGTTAAAGTTGTTGTTGCAAGATTGGAGCTGAGGAAAAGTGGCAAAGTCCAAATCAGTACCTCACGTCGAGCCACCTCAGCTCGACCAAATGAGCTCCACCTCGGCAGTATGAGTTCCAGCTCGGCCTCACCTCATCCACCTCACCTCGGCCAGACTCAGCCCATCCACCTCAGCTCGGCCAGCCTCAACTTATCCACCTCAGACGCATCGGCCAAATGAACTCTACCTCGGTCGTATGAGTTCTAGCTCGGCGTCATCGACCTCAGCTCATCCACCTCGGCCGTATGCGTTATAGCTCGGCATCATCCATGTGAGGTCGGTCGCATCGACCTCAGCTCATCCACCTCGGCCGCATTGGCCAAATGAGCTCTACTTCGGCCGAATGAGTTCCAGCTCGACATCATCCATGTGAGCTCGGCCTCATCGTCCTCAGCTCATCCACCTCGACCGTATGCGTTCCATCTCGGCATCATCCATGTGAGCTCGGCCTCATCGACCTCAGCTCATCCACCTCGGCCGCATCGACCAAATGAGCTATACTTCGATCGTATGAGTTCCAGATCGGGATCATCCATGTGAGCCCGGCCTCATCGACCTCAGCTCATCCACATCGGCCAAATGAGCTCTGCCTCGGCCGTATGAGTTCCACCTCTGCCTCATCGACCTCAGCTCATCCACCTCGGCCCTTAGCTCAGTACTACCGAGCTCATGGCATATTTAGTCCAGCAGTTGACCTCAACTTCGGTGCTCGGTGTACATGCCGTTACGGTTATTTCTTTTTACGATACTACTTCAAAGTTCATATATATGTTGTGTTGTACTATTCATTGTTTCAGGTCGACTCAGTGCACGACAGCTCGGGCATGCAATCTTGCAGTAAGCTCTTATTAAGACAGTTCGGGTGTGGAATCTCGGTAGTGAGACCTTATTCACCAGCTCGGGATCTTTATTGGTTTTCATATCCGGGTGAACTTATTCGGATGTGATTTATTGATGTGGATGTTCGGGAGTGGTGTGTTAGTGCTGGAGTTTAGATGAGGAGATATATTGTCATGGTCCGCCCAGACAAAGGCTTACTGCCATGGTCCGCCCAGGCAAAGCGATATTGTCATGGTCCGCCCAGACAAAGGCTTACTGCCATGGTCCGCCCAGGCAAAGCGATATTGTCATGGTCTGCCCAGACAAAGGCTTACTGCCATGGTCCGCATAGACAAAGCCATACTGCCATGATCAGCCCAGACAAAGCCATACTGCCATGATCCGCCCAGGCAAAGATATATTGTCATGGTCCGCCCAGACAAAAGCTTACTGCCATGGTCCGCCCAGGCAAAGATATATTCTCATGGTCCGTCCAGACAAAGGCTTATTGCCATGGCCCACCCAGGCAAAGATATATTGCCATGGTCCGCCCAGGCAAAGATATATTGCCATGGTCCGCCCAGACAAAGGCTTACTGCCATGGTTCGCCCAGGCAAAGATATATTGCCATGGTCCGCCCAGGCAAAGATATATTGTCATGGTCCGCCCAGATAAAGCCATACTGCCATGGTCCGCCCCGATAAAGATATATTGTCATGGTCCGCCCAGACAAAGACTAATTGCCATGGTCCGCCCAGGCAAAGATTTATTGCCATGGTCCGCCCAGGCACGGTTTTATTGCATAGTCTGCCCCAGAGTTCAAATCAGACGAGAATCATTCGCTCATATTTATTATATGGAGTCCAGACCGGACATGTCTTATCTGTTTATATTTATTCTCTGGGATCAGATTTGACGAGCTTTATTTGCTCATCATTTTATCAGCTCAAGAGCTCAGGATATCTTTCACTTTGTGAATTCAGATGAGCTCTATCTCCTCAGCATACTTATTAGCTCTGGAGTCAGGACGTACGAGTTGTATATGCTCGATTTATTATTTCTGGAGCGCAGGTCGGGCGAGACTTGTATGCTCGGTTTATTATCTTCGGAGTTTAGACAGGTTAGCCCTGCACAGATTAACATGTCAGCCATGTTTAAGATTTAATTCTATACTTAGAATTATTTCTAGTTGTTATCGCAGGTCAGCTCTGCACATAAAACTTGTCAGCCATGTTTAAGATTTATTTCTGTACTTAGAATTATTTCGAGTTATTATTGCAGATCAGCCCTGCACAGATCAACATGTCAGCCATGTTTAAGATTTAATTATGTACTAAGAATTATTTTGAGTTATTATTGCAGGTCAGCACTGCAAATATTAACAGGTTAGCCCTGTTTAAGATTTAATTCTATACTTAGAATTATTTCTAGTTGTTATTGCAGGTCATCTCTGCACAGAAATCAGGTCAGCCCTATTTAAGATTTAATTTTGTACTTATAATTATTTCGAGTTATTATTGCAGGTCAGCCCTGCACATATTAACAGGTCAGCGCTGTTTAAGATTTAATTCTATACAGAATTATTTCTAGTTGTTATAGCAGGTCAGCTCTGCACAGCAAACATGTCAGCCATGTTTAAGATTTAATTCTATACTTAGAATTATTTCTAGTCATTATTGCAGGTCATCCATGCACGGAAAACAGGTCAGCCTTGTTTAAGATATAATTTTATACTTAGAATATTTCTAGTCATTATTGCAGGTCAGCCCTGCCCGGAAAATAGACAAGTGTTCTTTGCTCGATATATCTCGTCTCTGGAGCTCGCATGAACTTATTTACTCCTCGGCTCGGTATTACTTATGGAGCTCATATCAGCCCGAATTTATTTGCTCTGTATATGGGTTATTTTTGGAGCTCATATCAGCCCGGATTTGTTTGCTCTGTACATGGATCATTTTTGGAGCTCATCTGTATTTTGTTTGCTCAGCACGACATATTTATTAGCTATGGAGTTCGACGAGTTTTATCTGCTGTGGAACTGAGCTAGGCTTTATTGATTATGGATTTCAGGCGAGCATTATTTGCTCTTACTTTATTTCGAAGCTCAGATCAAGTCGGCCGAGCATTATTTGCTTATATTTATCATGTGGAGTTCAGCTCAGCTCGGACCAATATTATTAGCTCATATATATTTCATCTTCGGAGCTTAGATCGGGTCAAGCGTAACATGCTCATGCATATTATCTCAAATCAGGTCGGACGAGTTTCATTTGCTTAGGTCGGCCCAACCAAGATAAACAAGGCTCCCGATCACCTTTGTCAGCACAGAATTCTCGATTATAGTAGCTTCAGTTCGGATTCCTACTGCCCAGTACGACCTGCTATTGTTGACATGAACTCTCAGTGCTAGGATTACACCGGTTCCTTGTATGGGCTATACGAGCCGCCTATTTTACCAAGGATCGACATTCAAATTGTCATGGCTCTACCAACAGCATAACTTGGGAACTCGGCACGGCGCGAGGTCACATCATGGTTTGGCATTTAAAGGACTACCGATCCGGGTCCTAACCTAACCAGTTGGAGTCGATACAACGCTACTCTAGCTCGACTAGAGGGGGATACTCATGATACCCTGATATCTGGTGCGGTTTGGACCGGAACTCTGTGGTTTCGACCTGGTCTTGTAAGATACTAGAGATCATCCTATCAAGGATACTGGTGTTACCCTATTGAAGGTATGTACTCTCCAAGACCTGACTTGGGCAAGACCTCCAGCCCAGCCTCGAGGAAGGAAGACCTCCAGCTCGGCCACCCCAGATCGGCACTCGAGGATGACCTCCATCTCGGCCACTCTAGCTCGGCCCAGTCTCATAAGACACTAAAGACTATCCTACCTTGGCCCGTTTGCCTTGGTCCATTTTATTTTTACTAGGCCCGTTATCATACTATTTAATTAGCCCATTAGAGGCTCATTTATCCTTAATATAAATAGTGAAGGAACAGTAGAGTTAGAGGAGGTGGCCTCTTTTTTCTTCCCTCCCAGCAGCCTTCTCGACAGTGCTCCCTTCTCCCTCCATCATTTTCATTTTATTAGCTCATTCTTGTAAAGAAAACATGTAAATAACTCATTTGTTTATAGTGGAATTTATACTGGACTATGTCATTTTTCCCAATATATTTTGGGGTTTTCCACGTAAAAAATCTGGTCTCATTTATTTTTTGTATATTATTTTGTGTCTGGAAGAAATACACGTCTACCCTACCAAAAAGTTTTATTAATTTGAGATGTATGTTGCTTGACATTTTTAGAAATGATATATTTATTTTTAGACCTAGGCATCATTTTTCTGCAAAAAAGTTTATGTGCGCATGCCTTGTTTCATAGCATCTTGAAGGAAGCTAATGAAAGGAATGGGGAACACCCTGACTTGATAACAGTGGTTGGACCGGATCTTGCTGAGCAAGACCAAAAAAGTTCTGAAACTATTCAGAAAATTATTGAAGGTTTGTTCCTTAATCCAATAAGATTGATAGTTTTCTTTTACTGTGTGTGGTTTATACAGGCAGACCCGTTTTCTTGAACGGAAGTGACTTAATTGTTTTGGAGTTGAAACTTGCATTTTGATAAAATAATGTACGCATGATTTGAATAATTTTCCTGTGGGGTTCGTCTTTGTGTGTATATGCATGACCTTCCTAGGCAGACTCTCAATAAACTTACGTTTCTTAACCTATGGTTCGCTCGCTGTGATGGGATGAAAAAGGCTGCATTTTGCAGTTTGACCGCTGTTTTGTGATATTGTCAGGGGGTCAGATGCAGAAACTGAAAGTGGATCAGTGCAAGATTTATCGAAGGAAAAATGGATTAAGATTAAGCGGCAATAAAGACACATTAATTCAGCGGATTAAAGAGCATATCTGAGTAATATTCTTTTCCAGATGTTAAACTTTACTCTAAAAGGTTATTGTTTATTCGAATCCATCGTTTCATGGATTTGTGCACATCTCAGTATCATCAATGGTGGTCGAGAGAACATTTATCCATCATCTAGTTTTCTTCTGAATTGCAAAGGTAATTCTTTATGTTCTTCTGAATTGCAAAGGTATTTCTTTATGTTCTTCTAGCTTTATTGCTAGTAGTTTATGATTCAAGAACTCGTGAGAAATGATACCAATTTAGTTGAGCGCCGTCTCAACATGTACACAATTTATATTTCAAAAAAAGAAAAAAACATTGTTTGGGAATGACACTGCATTGCTCTCCCCCCTACTGAGTCTGTCTTCCTCATGTGCTTTCCATTTTCGTTTTTGCATTTTCCAATTGAAGATTGAGTCCTAATTATGCAGGTGATGCATGCATGGGAGATGTGGTTATGTTTGAACAGAATGTGATGAAGCGTAAGTGTTTCAACCCACTCCCACTTGACAACTATTTTTGTCTGGTGAAGCTAAATGATGTAAAATAGTTACCAAAATCTACCCCTACAAAGCATATGTTAAGGAGTTTAAATATTGCTCATAGATGTGTTGTTTCTTATGTGGGTGTACTTATATATCTTTTCATGGATCAGATTCAACATCGCATCTCAGGGTGGGAATGGCGGTCCATGTGGTACGCGGGTAATCGCGGGGTGGATTGTGAAGGAGGTCTACGGTGCTGCGAAACAGCAACACACATTTACAGTGGGTCTAAAAGCTATGCATGACAGGCTCCTACTAATAACCTTCCTCGTTTTTGCCAATACAATTGACTAAAAACTCACAGGTATTCATTCAAGAAGCTTAAGCATGTTGTTATGACTGATTCAATGGGATTCCAACTATAGATGATGCATCACCTTTATATATGTCGCTATCTTTTCCAATTCGATGAAATTACCTATAGATGTCAAACGGCCCGTGCCGGCCCGGCACGACCCGCAAATCAATGCCGCCGGGCACGCCAACGAGACGGGCCGTTCCAAGCACGGCCCGTCTCGTCTTTTGGTTGGCCTGGCACGGCCCAATTCAATTTTTATTTTTTTTTCCGCTTTTTTTATTGTTTTTTGTTTAATTTTAATTATATAAATATAATAAAATTATAAAAATATAGATTGTCACAATATACTTGTAAAATAAAAATTTATTGACCACAAATTGAAAAACTACAAATTGCATTGAACAAAAGTAAATAATAAATTGCAAAGGAGTTTAAAAAATATGCTAGTTTTCTTCATTTTCATCCGAAGAAACATCATGTCCTCCCAAACCTTGTAAGCGGCTATCAACATCCAACCAATCCTTTAAAAGAATACACATCTCCACAGTGTTTGGTTTCATTCTACTTCTTTTTTCATCAATGACTTTTCCACCTGCACTAAAACAAGACTCCGATGGAACTGTGGATATCGGAGGAGTTAGTAGATCACGTGCCATTATGAAAAGTACTAGCCAAAGTCTAGCAATATCTTTCCACCATGCCAAACATCAAAAGTTTCGAATGCTTGTTCACTGAAATTATGACTTGGTTTAGATATAACTGAAGCTCAGTAAATGAAGATGTTTTAGAACTAGAACTAGAGGAAGCGGAAGTAGTGTCTTGTCTTCTTCTTAACATTGTCCACACAGAACCCTTATTACTACTAACACCACTACTACCACTTTCTCTTACTGGAGTTGCTCTAGAATTATGTAACGAATCATATAAAGAAAACAAAGCAAACAAACATTTATTAATGCGCTCTTTCTCTTGATTAATATTAATATTTTCATAAGCCATGTTGGTGTAATAAGATTCTATTATAATTTCTACACTATATAATTTTAATCTATGATCCAGAATTGATGCCAAACAATTCAACATATGAATAATTTTCCAGTATTTTTTAAATTTATACTCCATTGGTTCGACAATACCTGTAAAAAACGGATCAGATTTATGTAATGCAAAACATTCACTAATTTCATAAATTTTATTCAAAAATATTGAAGAAGTTGGATAATAACAGCCCGAAAATAAAATGGTAGCATCATAAAACGGTTTCTAAAAAAATTACAAATATTAGAAGAAATTTCCCAATCAGTTTTCTTCAATATGAAAATGTTCGGCCACCCTTTCATTAAAAAATAAAGTGATCACATTTCTATAAGGTAAACATGCTTGCAACATTAAATATGTAGAATTCCACCTATTAGGAACATCAAAAGGAAAATCTTATAATTCATACCAAGAGAAATACATAAACTTTTGAAGTCTTGTTTTTCTAGCAACTGAACCATTAAGAAATTTAAGAGTAGTCTTTATTTTTTCTAAATGAAGCTCAAGTGGTTTCAATCCATCTTGAACACACAAATTTAAAATATGACATGCACAACGAATATGAAAAAGATCACCATTTAAAATTGGTTTCAAATAAGTTTTTTAATATAGTAATTGCAGCAGTATTATTAGTTGTATTATCAAATGAAATAGAGAAGATTTTATTACTATATTATATTCATTAGTAACTTGCATGATGACATTGGAAATAACTTCACCCGTATGAGGCCAATCAATTTTTGTGAAACCTAATTTTTTTATGTAACACCCATTTATCTTCAATCTAATGTCCTGTAACACAGAGATATGATGCATTGCCAAGATACGTTGTCCAAATATCACTTGTTAGTCCTACTTTCGATGAAAGATTACCTAAATACGTAATTAAATTTGATTTATATTCATTAAAAATTGTGAATGGCATCCGATTTAAATAGTATTCCTTGAAAATCGTTTATGTTGAGGTTGCAAACCTAAATGAATATAATTAGTGAATTTGGCATCCGCCCCCCATTGAAAAAAGGTTTCTCCGCCCATACGATGTATTTAGCTATTCTCTCATATCTCTTTCAACATTATAAGTGAAAATACCTAAACTTGAACTACTACTACCAGTACCGAATTGTGAAAGAGTAGTTTGGTGTTACCATCAGTTGGTTCTCTTTCATGTTTAGCCATGTGTCTTAGTAAATGACCTGTACCACCAGATTTTTACATTTTTTACAAACTTGCCCTTGATCCCTTTCCCTCAACATTTTCTACATCGAATAGTTGTCATACATTGCTAGTTCTTTTTTTTAAGTTCTTCTACTTGATGATTGAATATTTGGTGCTTTCCTTCATTTTCTTGGAATTGATCGATTTCATCATCATAATTCACATTATAAGATGAATCGGCCATTATGTATATAGACTACAATTATCTAATGCAACAAATATAAAGTTACCAAATATTTGCTAGGAGGAGTGTTGGCTTTGTTGCTTGTGCTTGTCTTGGCAAACGTAAGACGAATTTCTTTCTTCTTGTGAACAAATTGAGAGTATAGCGTCTCAAGTATATAGAGCTTAGAGATTAAGATGATAAAATGTTTCCTCAACACACATATATATAACAACCAAAAAAAAAAAATTTATTTTAAAAAGCGATTGAACGGCTATTTTTATACCGTTGGACATTGGCGATCGATCGCCACCCCCCCTGTATTAGCTTACTACCTCTAGGCGATCGATTGCCATTTATGTGGCGATCGATCGTCAACCCCCTGTATTAGCTTACTGCCTTTAGGCGATCGATCGCCATTTATGTGGCGACCGATCGCCTGTTTAAAAAAAAAAAAAAGCAAACAGTGCCGTGCTGTGCCAGCCCACAGGCTGGCATGGCTGGGCCCGGCACGGCCCATATTCCGGGCCGTACTTGGCACGGCACGGTATTGTAGCAAAACGTGCTGTGCCTCGTGCCGTCCGCTCCGTTTGACATCTCTAAAATTACCTAAAATTTTTGGGTTTTGTGAAGATTGAAGTGTTGTCGAGCAAAGGAGAGAAACCACTGCCTCCACTTCATCCCCTTCTCATCAAAGGCAGGAACTTTTACAGGTTGAAAACATTGAGACAGGTGTGTGTTGAGTTGAAATGTTTCTTCTATTAATTTGTCAACTCATTGAATAATATGTGTGCTACCGTTTTGCTTTTGTGTTGTGCTTCAGAAATGGGAAGATGACGGGAAAAGACAGAAAATTTTGTTGGAAAAACATGCTAGAGGAGGTGCTGCCCGCTTGAATAAGGAAGCGCGAATACAAAAGAAGGAACTGCACAAAACACAGAAATTGAATAGGTATCTATGCAATAAATTTATTGACTGTACATATAGTTTCTAAACAAATGAGGTTGGAAGAAAAGTATTAACATTTCTAGAATGGGGTGGTCATCCCGAATTCTTTTAAATCTGCGACACTCAAAAATTTGTTCTTAGTAACTTGAGAACTTTTCTCATGTATCACAGAAACAAGAAAGGAAAACCGAAACAGAAATCGGGAACTCGAGCAAAAGGGAAGCATGAGAAGAGTCAAAAACAACAGCATGAGGACAACAGTTCTGCAAATTGTTCTATCCTAGGGCAATTTCCAAGGCAACATTGTGAAGAAAATTGGAAGCCTAGAAATTATACAAGTCCATTTCATGTGCAACCTCATATGAACCAGCATTCCTCCAAGCTATTCCCAGCAGAATCATGCTTATCATAATCAGGGACTTATCCTATAGTTCATGAACAGAAGCAGTCGATATTATCCTCGAGGAAGCTGCTACTTTGGAGACAGGTGCAAATATTTGCATAACTAGTTTGAACCGTTCAAGTGTATGGAATTTAAAGCAAGTAAACGTTTATGAGACAATATCAATGTATTGCAGTTAAAGCCAAGTTTCAAGCATATAGGATATTCTTGAGGGTTACGATCACTTGCACAGTTTCACTAAATTGCTTGTGTCAATTGTGAGAGATATTAGATATCCCTTCACAGGCAACAGTATGACAGTGGATAAAACAGAATGCTGTTTATTTTGTGTTAGGTTGATGATGCCCCTAAGTGCTAACAATATTCCCAATGTATGATTAAGATGCCCTCCAGGGGCCGCAACAACAACTCAAACCTGTTTGGGTTGGTTTTGTATTCTCGACTTTATCTTACTTATATTAAGTATTTCAATAGTAGGGATCCCGAGGTCTGATGAACATTCTTCGGTCTACCCGGAGGTCTCACAACCACACCCTAGTGCAGTTGTTATGTCGGAATTTATTCGAGTGGTAACATAGTGTGTGATATCAGAATAAGTAGAAAGTTAGAAACCCCGAGGTCTCACAACTCACCCTAGTGCAGTTGTTATATCGGAATTTATTCGAGGTATAACATAGTGTATGATATCAGAACAAGTAGAAGTTAGAAACTGTATGTATCAAATGAATAAGAATTAACTATAACTATCACTTAGTTCTTTAAATTGGACCAGAGCATCAACAAATAGACACCATACACTATGATCCTTAGAAAATTATTACAATTTGAGCTCAAGTTGTTCATCGACCTTTGATGAAGAAGCAGCCGCAGGTTGCTCTTGAATTTGGTATGGCCCCCTTCCACCAGCCCTATAACATTAACATATATCATAAACAAAATATATTAACAATAAAATTAAAATTACGTTTAATTTACTAATTGAGTGAAAAATCAACATCGAAGTGGATGAGATCAATTGAAATCAAAACTAAATCCATTATTGAATTAATGAGTGGAGTTATTGCTTTTTAAAGGGAGTCTGTACATCTTTTGACTTAATGTAAAATCTAAACCAATTTAGGGTGTCTTCTTGTTGCTTATTCAAACCTTGTTTTTGCTTAAAATTTTTTTAAAAAAATTTTAAAGTAAAAACATTGAGTGCTAGCTGCCTAAATAAAATATGTTAAATAAAAATAGTATTATAGACTTCAATTAATTACAAAATTGTCACCACTCAACTTAAAATAGTCA